>CAJDSM010016906.1:2408-22111 GCA_903981925.1 Ostrea lurida | reverse complement strand
CGTCTGTAGATAGCATAGATAATAATGTACTTAACATACCCCCACCGCACACACCCCCCTCCCAGGCCAGCTTTGAATGACTTTCCAATTCTCATTTGCAGACATTGTTAATCTAATACGGTAAAGTTGTGTCTCTTTTTTCAAAGTTTCAAAGACACGGATTAACACAGGAAGAGACATAACCTATTAAAAATATTCTTATCTTTTAAAGAGGAATATTTAAAAATCTCTGATTGAACGCGAGCATCTTATATGAGTAGAAATCGAAATACACCTCTACCAGTATTCGATTAAAGAGGCTGTTGAACTATTCATACATATTTTTCATGCAATTCAATTTTTTTTTGAAAGTAATTAAAAAAATTTAGAATAAAATATCTGTTGGTTTTAACCATTCGCTGTAATAAATAAATGATTATTTATTTAATAACTTCATATTATTCTTGTTTATGACTGGGAAGAGTTATCAAGACAAATGAAATCCTCTGAAATATGAAAGACATACATCAGGATTATCCTATGTGGAAATATTTGGGGTTTTTGATGAAAAAGCGGAGAGAATTTTTACAAAGAATACATATCTGTATGAACATTATCATTAATGTATAACTATTTACATTCGCACGAATTCTGTATGATATGTCTGAGTTGCATTAAATACGAACACACACCGATCATCTCTATATTATTGCATCGAATCATTATCATAATTGATGTTTGTTGCAAAAACTCAGTTATCGAATTCCAGATCTTAATAGCAACAAATATGCAATGTTATCTTGCTCGTTAGTTATTAATATAATTTGCGATCGTCTGGCCACTAGGTTGTAACTCAAGTGTTTCTGGTTTAAAAGTATTCAAAATGGCCAATCAATGTAAATAGATCTTAAGTATATCTCTACTAAATATTTTTTTTATTATTTTTTTTTTTCTTTTAAAAAATATTATTAATTATCATTTATATATTTCACGATATGAATCCAGCACTGTTAGCGAAGCCGAAGAATTCTTCTCAGATTGAGCGTCTCAAAACAAACCTGTTATTTGGAGGAGAATTGAGGGTGGAATTTTTCGATTCAACGAGTAAGAACTGCCAAAGACAAATCAAAGATAAAGTCTAATGATCACTTTACTTTATATGTTAGTTGGTCAACGCTATGATATAAATTAAATGATAAGGGAATAAATACTTACTATTATATTATTTTCGTGGATAATGTAAGTGATTTCAAGCTAACTGAGATTGTCTTTGCGTCACCTAAAAACCACTTTTCATCGATGCCGCATTACCAGCGCATTGGATATTGAAGTGTGTATACCGTCTAAATCTACGGGTGATAACTCTGGCATCACCCGAAAATATATCAAGGGATTACATATCATGTAACGGTTATATATTATAGACAAATAGGGTAATCCTACACAATGGTTGCAGGTCCACTAGATTCTCCGAGTCAATTACACAGGGTGATGCCATTCAAGCAGACGATTTACTTGCTTTTAGATAGTACCATAAAATCAGGGACAGGATATCCTAGGCATGTAATTAGACGTTATTTTACGTCTGTGGCGATAGTTCACTATTCCTACCTAAATGTCTGATGTTGACAAGTCTCAACACATATTATTTTCATTCAACAAACGGTCAATACCATTATTTTTAATTCCATGTTAACAAACCTTTCTCCTTAATTACTCCCTTTTCTTGTTATTTCTATTGCCAAATGCAACTATTGATCAGATATGTATTTTAAAAAAGTATAATCAAAATGTAAAGTGTAATTCTAAAGTCGGAAGGTTCTCTCTGATATTTAAAATACGCGCCATTACGCGTCGTGCATCGAGAGCTGTCTGAAATTGGTGTCGAGAGTTCAGTTCATGGCCCTGTGAATCAAGCTGTCAAGGTCGTGTGCCTCGTTTAAGACATAATCTGTCATGATCTTGTTTTTGAGATGATGTGCAGTATCCGTTGTTAGACGGACTTTAGCGCGTGCTATAGACAATAAATTTTGTCTTCCAAATCGTTACAAATTTAATTCAATTTATTTTATTATGTATCCATTTTATCCACAAGTGACATGAATTCAGCTGTATATGAAATCAGTCTGTTCTATTCTAAGATATTTTTTTCCCCTTTATTTTATACTTGCAATTACTCTTCTTACAACAAATTCATCCATTGGTTACGTATAACCGTTTCTTTTACCATTTATATAAACCCACATCCATTATTACTCGTAACGTCCTTCTTCCTCAACTTCCGAAGAAAAAGAATGACCAGTAACATTCAATACTTCAGTCAAACAGCAAACATGCCAATTATTGTTCCCATGTTTTCCCTATCAGACCACAAAAACAGGAATATCGTACGTTGCGATATTGTGCGATTCCTCCCAAAAATGGCGTGAAATGTAACTTGTTTAACAGGTAAATGTTGGGCTCTAATCATGAGAATTTTACATGTAGTATATCTCTGCTGGAGCCCAAAATACGTCACCTCAAATACTGAATGACATGTATTACAAGGTTTAATCTTACGATAGCGATAAAATCCTTTGTCTTGATCAATAGCACTAACAGAACCCATATGTTACTGCAGCAATTGCAAAGATCTAGATTTTTAGTAATTATTTAAAGACACAGAAGATATGTCCCAACTTTTTCCTCAACTACAAGACGTATTACGGATTGTAATCTGAGATCCCCACTATCAGGCGCAGCTGTTGGGAAGTGATCGGTCGTTATGGGTTTTGGGAAAATTTTGACATATCAATGCAGAAAAGTAACACGGTAAGATGTAGTTACATAAAATCAAATGTTTTTGAACATGTATCAAATGGATCTCTGGATCAATATGTCCGTTTTATATTCACCTACGGTTATGTTGACACTTTTGTCTTAGATAATTATACTTCCAATCAAACCAACTGTTTTACACAAGTTCTTGTTATACACTTTTCAATGCTATCAACTTTTTTTTTTTTTTTTTTTTTTTTATCGAATTTATTTTTGGTATATAAGTGTATTTGAATAGATAACGACATTTTGAATTTACTCCAAATGTTGATAAGTGAAATCGAATGAATGGCAAGGTTCCAAATGTAGAAATAGCATCCTCAGATTAGGCACCAGTTAAGTGAGATCTGATTACTTGAAAATTCAAAACAAAATTGTACGCTCAATTACATCTAAATTATGGGCCCGCGTAATTAGCCAGTATACGTGAAAGTCCTTTGGGTGGTAACATACGTGCTTAACGCCTAATTTTAAATTACTTCCATTCACATTTTCAGCACCAACCAAATAATTTAAGTACTGTGATGGGCTGATTATTTTTAGAATATCCGGGTGTCGATCCAACAGCTAAAAGTGATAATCTTAGCAACACAGCTTGGTAGTAAAAAGAGTATAATTGTACTACATCTTATGTAACAAACATTACAAGAGTTGTCTTATCTAGACACCATAGGATTCACTTTCTTAACTATTTCAATTCATTATTGGATGTTTATTACTCAATCGATGCTGAAAAGGCATATGTAATAATTCATTTTGATTTTCGTGCTACTCGCCATTGTAGATATGTCACTGCATTTGTTTGATTAATGTATAATTTTTCATTCACCTTGTCAAATTCAATATTCCAATGAAGACGACGCACAGTCTCGACATCTGCATTTGCGACAAGATATTTATTGAACATAGACTGAACGACGAATACTAAACAACTCTAAATTAAGTGACAAATGGCGCATATTTCTATTCATTACATGTATGTGGAGGGCTTCCCAAATTGATTCAATTATGCAGTTCGTCTAGCGGTCATTCGGTCTTAATAAGAGGTTTGACATCTTATATGGACGCAGTATGACAGCGAACAGGTGCACGTGACCCTGCATATACAGTTCCAATCATTACAGGACAAAATTGACTGCGAGGACACTACACTTCTTGAGGCGTCATTTACAACTATTCCGGCATATATAAAGATTTTTGCTGGGTTTAATTGAATCTGCTAGATGTGAGGTGCCTTGGTAGCATATAATAATTAGGAATGCTTCTACTTGATGCGCCATGAGATCTAGGAAAAGTACACTTTGAATCGTGCAATAAAACTAACATGGGCCACGTGGTTTAAAGAGCTTGAAAATAACAAAATATAGTCACTATAAATCTCTCTGCGAAAAAAAAAATTGCCTACGCTAATGAGTCATGTTTTAAAAGACCACACTAAAATTATAGCAAATCAATTCTTAAAGGACTGAAAATATATCACGTAATTCTATCTTAAAAAGATTAAATTAATTATTAAGATTCGTTTATTAAGAGTTTAGGTATCTAAGAATTTGATAATTATCACTATATAATAAGTCAGACACCCTACAGTTGATCTCGAAAGCAATTGATGGGACCCAAGAAAAAGTTTGAGAATAATCTGTGATATTCGCAGATAATCGAGATACATTTCACAAGACACAATAGGTAGTTGGAACTTACTTTCCAACTTGGGTTCGACCATTTAATTAACTCATTCATATGGGTATTCGAGATATCAGTGGTTCCGAAGACTGTAATATTACTATAAGAAATCCAAAAACACATGCTAGAGGTCTTTGTATAATCATATTCTGGACTAGAACTTGCGCGAAGACAGAATTGGTTGGCCTAAGCATAGCAGCTTAAGTTTAAAACGAAAAATAAAGAATCCACTTCTCTCGTTCATTTGAATCTTATTTAACATACTACATGGTCTTCGGTCAACCAAAATGTCTTAACGCCACGTTCCACAAAGATAAAGTAATATAAGAGCATTAAAACTAGAAACTAGTATGAAGGATCGTTTAGAAAGAATCAGAGATAATTAAACGCTATCAAACTTACTGTCACTACGTATTAAGATTGACCATGGGCACTTTCTAGTCTTAGCAGATAGCCAATAGCATACCTATTCAACATTTTAACTAATGACCTATCGACTCCACTATGCTACTTTGTTAGCCAGATGAGTTCCCAATTCACTACTAATCACTTACAGATGTTATTACTTACATCACCCTCTGCCAACTTATTAGATGACGCATCACTCTAATCACTTTACAGATGACATAGGAAATTCAACTTTCTGCACTAGCACGCACTGACCATCACTTCCTATCACTTACAAGTATGGATCCATCATCTATCACTTTACAGAATGACCAATCCACTATATTCTATCTTTACAGATAGCATGCACTACTTGGCCTTACTAATTACATGGACCATAACATTTCTATCACTTTTGACAGTATGAAGGCTACAGTCAAACCTGTCGGTTACTCTAACACGAGGTGAACCATAAAATACTATCAAACTATTACTCAAGATTTTGACCATCATTCTCTAATTCACACCATTTAATCACAAGAATTTGAATATACTCGGATCTCGACCACTAACTACTTGAGATGAAACTACCCATTGCCACTGTAAGCAGATGACAAACATGAACACTCAACTGCAGCATTCTTACAGATGATTCTATCACTCCTCATCACCTTTACCAGAGATGACCATCACTCTGTCCACTCATACAAGATCGACCATCACATCTGCACTAATAACACGCATGCACCCACTTCAATGCTTATTATGTCTTACACACAGATGACCATTTCAGCTTCTTATCATTTTCCAGATGATCCACTCCACTCTATCAGCATTAATACACAGATACCTACTCTTACTCTTATCAACTTAAGATGAATTTCACATCACACTCTGTCACTTAACAGATGTTGACATTTCTAACTTCACATCACCTTACAGATCGCTTACATCCAAATTACTCATTATCACCTCATACACTTTAGATTGTACACATTTTCACTCCTGTCACCGATCTACGAGATGACAGTCCAGCGAGGTCCAGTATAGAAACTTAAGGAGTACGTTCTCATTGGGCAAAGGTATCTCCTGTATTTCACTGCGTTTCGCACGCACAAACTTGTTTTATACAACACTACGTCGTTCGTTAACAGGGACGTGACGTACAGCTAGTGAGTCAGATGGAGATCAATTACTACATTGCGCAGCTGCAACTGGTCACCAATGTCACAGGAAACGAGAACAGAGACCGCCAGTCCCAACTAGCTCCGCGGGACTACAATTTGTCAGAAATTCTACATAGGTCATGTCAACAATATGACAGACAAGTAAGGATCATGGGTTACATCAGTCCATTGTTTTCCCTTTTAAATAAGCTATTCGTACTCTTATAATATTTACATAATATAAAACACATCTGGGGGGGGGGGGGTGGAGTCCTCAACCTAAATCTTTCAATTAGCATCTTTTTTTACTTACACATTACTAAGGCTTTAGGGTTATTGTGGACAAGAAGAAGATTTACATTTTTTCCCTAACTCCAAAAAAATTATAAGATCTTCGAATATATCAATTAACAAACTTATGTCATAGAACACCATGGTAAAATTATAAAATTTTGCTATTCACTTGGAATGGACTTGGGAGAACGGTTATGTTTTAATCGTTTACTAGACTTAACAAATAAGAATGTGGTTTGGTGAAGCACATCTTACACAAAGAAACATATACAATGGGCTTCCACATTAACCATATTGCGCGTAACCTTAAAAAAGAACCGACCTTTCGTGCATCCCACTCTAGTACACCAATTTTAAAATTTTAAACTACATCTCGAATGTACTTCATCACATGTGTTATGGAATGCATTGTATACCACGCCCACCCGCTCCAACTGCTCGGAACCCCAATCTACGAAACCACACACATCGCCTATGCCAAACACATATCATCCACCGCTCGAGTCGAGCGAGAAGCCCTATCACCTTCAGCATATACTAAGGCATTGGCCAAAGTTTTGAGGTTAGAAAGTTTATTTTGGAAGTGACATACAAAGTCAAGAGGTCTATATTACTGTCAAAAGATGGGTAATCTCAAATGAAAGGAATCTTGTTATAAACAGGATAAGGATACCTCTGCTGAAGACTACTGCTCACTTTGAAGGAACTCCCTTTCCCACTTATTACACACTTACCGTATGTGCACATAATAATCTGTCAAATTCAAATGATATCCTAAACCAACATGCTGATTTGAACCTTACCCAAAGTATCAATAACCACCAAAACAACACCTAAAAAAGGAATCCTAATTACAATTTCTTGTCCGTCATAATTCATTTATACTGCGTCCGAATCCATGTCGGAACCAGTCGAGAGAACGTCAAAACACACCGTCATTAGCATGGCAAGGTCTAACAACTCTTACACAGAATGGAATGAAAAAAAAAATATAAAAGGGAGAATGAGGTCCCTCCGGGTTTTAAAAGAAAAAAACTATACAACGAGCGCTCCCAGATCAACAGTTTACTCCATATATTTAATGTTAAATGTAGATTTATAATAAGCACTCGAGAGATGGGGCCAGATGTGACACCGTCTAACAACAATTAGACGTACTGGCACCACACTTTTTTTATCAAAACATACACTGATATCAGAACCATAGACGAACCACATGTAATCCTGCCCGGAGACGACATTAGCCTGTCACTATCTTTATCAATGAGCGTTGACGTAGAATAACAAATTAACTCCATTATCAATAAAAAAAATGTATACACAATCGGGACAGAAATGATGTTGCATAGGCTTAGCTACTGCTGGGAACACACTTGGGAACTACCCCCACGCCTCAGGATGACATAATAAGTGTACAACTAGTAGCTGATACTAGACTACTGGCCCTGAGGACTACCGGACTCTGCACATTAGGCAATAGAGCTACTTGCTACGCGTTTGAGGGATATCTCCCCGGACAGCTCTCAGGGAATAAGAGTTTTAGGGATAAGGTTATAAGTGCTAGGGTTGACTGACACAGGTCTGAAGGAAATACCCACCGCTTGGAAGAAGCACACTAAACTTAATGCTACTGTTTTGGCACTAGATGGAATATCCAAACCCCGACTCCTAAAAAAGGCACAATAAGAGGTACTCTGCTCCACTGGAGGGGATCGACTCACTTTCACACCCAGACCTTCTACGGGATTCGGACATATAGACGACTACGGTAGGCTATACCTCATTTTCACACATCACATGACAGGAGAGGAGTTATTCGACAGGGAAACCCGATTCTAAACATATAGGTCACATATAGCCATACTAGAGCGTACACTGACCATTCTTAAAGACTCCACCAGGCAGCTTCATTGAATAATGCGCACAGAATTAAGGCTATTCATGCTTCCACTGAGAGGAGCATTTCAAACCCCAACCCCGTGGTAAGGTCAGCACAAGGGCGTACATAGCTTGACCGCAATTGTTGCGTTTTAAATTGGGTATATTACGGAAATGGAAGGATAAAATTTGGGCAAAATATAAACTTCAAATACTCACTGGTCAGGGGGTTCCTGTGCGAGGGGTGGGCGTGGGACCATGGGGGATGTCGGCGACAGGGGGGCATTTAGTGGACTCGGGGAAAGAGGGTAAATCGCTCAAAATTATGAAGCGGTAGGGCAAAGGATTTTTTGCAAATTGGCAAGAAAATGGCCAGCCAATTTTCAGTGTAGGGATTGAAATCACACAATGCCGGCTAATATTGGGCGAAATGTTAACAATATAAAAACTGTTTAGACCGCGTTGGGGAAATCCGCCATTATCAGTATTATTTCTGCGTGGATCTGAAGGGGATTATCCGTAAGTATAGTAGGAAAAGAAAGCTTTAATGGGGTTGATGTGGCGCAATGTAATGTGTTGCGACACATGGCGGCGGCCGTGTCGACAGTGTTTCTCGGATAAGGACGCGAGTTCGGAGAAAACGACTTCGTGGGTATATTAATCCAGGCCGAAGTTATTGTGATTATGACGGTAGAAACCTTTGGTAATTCAACGATCTTAACTGGCTTGATCAGATGTATTAGTTCATGTGGAATATACACTCTTCCGTACCGATCATCTGGAGGTAAGGGATTGGCAATGTTCATGCAAGGAAATTGAGAATTGACGATATTACGACACAGAAAATAGAAACTTCCCTTAGCAGCCGTACACTGCAGACGTCTGTAAAAATGTGTCCTTGCAAATATATGTTCAGACCCGTATGTTATAGATAATGAGTATATAACCTATGCAGTGAACCTTGTTTGCTCTTATCTATATTTAAAATACAAAGAAAGACGAAGATACCGTGTCTCATGTTCCAAATTATGATGAATGGTTTAATTGTCGGATCAGTATATGCAATATTTGGTCAAGACCTATCTCGAGCTAAATGACTTCATGTAACCTGAGACCACGACCTTTTAATTAACAACGGTTGTGAGATTGAAAGAGGGTAACGTCCGGAACACTTAATTTAATAATTCACCCAAGGTTTAACGTAGGCGGTCCACAGGTAAGTATGAGCGTATTAACTTCGATATAGTACTTCGGGAGAAGATGAAAAGAGTTGCTGTCATTTATATGGATGGAATTCTTTATAACTATTTTTAGGGTATCTTATCATAGTCTAATTCTTTGATGTATTTTAAATTTTAGTAAAATGATTTTAGATCAAAATCATCCATACAGGCCATCACATAAGATTGATATATATAATTCATGAATTAGTAAAATTTTTACTCTATCAATTTGTGTATTGTACATATACTATAAAGTAACAATTATTCAATTCATTACAACCAGAGGTATCAAATAATATAAGGGATAATGGTTAAAACACTCGAGTATATATCAATTAACGTAGAGTAGTCATTTCCCCATAACAACAAATGATTACGCTGGCAATGTAATAACAAATATTTGATTTATAAACTTTTTTTTTAAAGGTTTTTTCTTTTCCCATATAAATACAAATTAACACATTACAGCGAAACTTCAGAGGATAAACAGATAGAACAACAATCAACACACGAGCGCTACTTATAGGTTTACATTTATACACTAATTATTTTTATCTTCACTAAATTATGTTGCCCCCCCCCCCCCCCCCCCCCAGCGAATGACTTTCATTCTCATTTGCAGACATTGTCATTAATACGTAATTGTGTCTCTTTTTCAAAGTTTCAAAGAAGGATTAAAAGGAGAGACATACCCTAAAAATATTTTATCTTTTAAGAGGATATTTAAAAATCTCTGATTGAACGCGACATCTTATATGAGTAGATATGAAATACACTCTACCAGAATTGAGGGCTGTGAAATCACATATTTTTCATGCATTCAATTTTTTGAAAGTTTAAAAAATTTAGAATATTCGTTGGTTTAACATTCCGTGTATAAATAATGATCTTTATTTATAACCATTTATCTTGTTTGCTGGGGATTTCAGACAATGAAATCCACGAATATTAAAGCATCAAGGATATTATGGGAATATTATGGGTTTTATATGAAAAGCGGGAATTTTTACAAGAATTATTCTATGAAATTTATTTCAGTTATATTTACATTCGCCGAATTCTGTTATGTTTCTGTTGAAATCGACACCCCTTTCATCATATGATAATATGTTTGTTGCAAACTAGTTCGATTCGGTCTTTTAGCACAATCTGCATGTCTGCGTAGTCATTAATAAATTTGGATCGTCGTCAAGGTTAATGTTCTGTTTAAGTACCAAAATGGCCAACAATGTAATAATTTAGTTTATAATTTTTTTTTTTTTTTTTTTTTTAGAAATTAATATCATTTAATTTTATTTCACGTGATCACCTAGCGCCGATTCTCATTGGTTAAAACACCTTTTAAGAATTGAGGTGATTTTTCGATCAACGTACCTGAACAACAAGTAAAGTCTAATGAACATTATTTTGTTGTTGTAATATAAAATTAAATGATAAGAAATAAATCTTATATTTTTTCGGGTGATATGCAGGTTATCACCGAGATTTTAGACGGTAAAACTTTTCATCAATGCGCTTCGCGCATTGATGAGTTTTACCGTCTAAAATTCGGTGATACCTGCATCACCCGAAAAAATATAAGATTCATTTCTTATTTAAAAAATATATCTAACAATGCACAGATTTCCGGTCAACAGGATGCATCAAGAGACGACGCTTTAGGATAATCCTCAGACAGTATCCTCATGTAAAGTATACTGGGATATACTTTCCTCCTCATGTCTGATGTTGACAAGCAACACATTTTTTATCCAACAGAACAGTCAAATACATTATTATTTATGTTAACCCCTTTTCATTTTGTTATTTCTATTTGCCAACATGCAACCATTGACAGATTGATTTTAAAAATTAATCAAAATGTAAAGTGTAATTCTTAGTGGAGGTCTTTGATATTAAAATACGCCATTACCCGTCGTGCATCGAGAGCTGTTGAAATTGTGTCGAGAGTTCAGTTATGCTGTAACAAGCCGTCAAGTCGCTGTGCCTCGTTAAACATAATCTGTCATGATCTTGTTTTAGTGTGCAGTGTCCGTGTACGGACTTTACAGGGTGCTTCAAAAATCTTTTCTTTTCCAAAATCTTAAAATTTAATCAATTTCATTTTATTATCCATTTTATACACAAGTGAAACATGAATTCAGCTGATATGAATCAATTGTTATATTTAAAGATATTTTTTCCCCTTTATTTTAACTTGAATTATTTTAACAAATTCATCCATATGGTAAGTATAACCGTTTCTTTTACATTTTTAAAACCCCATCCATTATTTCTCGATAAACGTCCCCTTCTCAACTTCCTGAAGAAAAAGAAATGAACAGAAACATTCAATACTTCAGTCAACACACATGCCAAACGTTTCCATGTTTTCTATCAAACAAAAACAACCAGGAATATCTAGTTGCGTTTGTGCATTCCTTCCAAAAAAGCGTAAATAACTTTTAACAGGAAATGTTGGGGCTCAATCATCGAGTTTTACATGTAAGTCGCGGGGCCCAATACGTCATCCTCAAATCTGAATTGATGTATTACAAGGTTTATCGTTACGATAGCGATAAAATCCTTTGTTTCATCAATAAAAAGCACTAAACACCCAATGTTCACTGAATTAAAAAAGATCTTAGTTTTGTCATAAATTTAAAAGAAGATTGTCCACACTTTTTCCTCAACTACAAAGTACGATCATGAGATCCCCATACACGCTAGCTGTGGTGGTGATTTGTTGGATTTTGAATCATATCAATGCAGAAAACGTAACAGGTAAGATGATAGTTACATAAATCAAAATGTTTTGATGTATCAATGGTCTTTGATCATCTGTCGTTTTATTACATAACCCGCTTTGTTGACAACTTTTGTCTTAGTAATATTACTTCCAATCAAACCAATGTTACACAAGTTTGTTAAAAACTTTTCAATGCCTATCAACTTTTTTTTTTTTTTTTTTTTTTTTTTACGAAATTCTATTTTGGTTATAATGTGTATTTGATAGATAAAACACATTTTGATTACTCCTCAATGTTGATAGTGAAATCGATGAATGGCCAAGTTCAAAGTGATGAATTCAGATTAGGCCTAGTGAGAATCTGATACTGAAATTAAAACAAAATTTGACGCTCAATTATCCTTAAATTTTGGCCGCGTATACGCCGTATAGTACATGTAGCTTTGGTGTAAAATACGTGCTAACCCTAATTTTAAAATTACCCATTACATATTTCAGCCAAACCAAATATTTAAGTATTGATGGGCTGAATTTTTAAGACACCATGGTGTCGATTCCAACAGCTAAAAGTGTAATTACAAACACAAGTTGGTAGTAAAAAGAGTATATTGTACTACATTTATGTAACAAACATTACAAGAGTTGTCTTATCCTAGACACCATAGGATATCACTTTCTTAACTATTTCAATTCATTATTGGATGTTTAATGTACTCAACGATGCTGAAAAGGCATAGTAAATAATTCATTTGATTTCGTCTACTCGCCATTTAGATATGTCAACTGCATTTGTTTGATAATTATAATTTTCATTCACTTGTCAAATTCAATATATCCCAATGAAGACACCACAGAGTCTTCGACATCTGCTTCGAACATAGATATTTTATTGAACATAGACATGAACGGCAAACTAACAACTCAAATTTATGACAAATGGGATATTTTCATTACATACATGTATGTGATGTCCCTCAATTGATTCAAAACGCCAGAGCTTGTTTAGCGGATGATCAGGTTTAAATCGAAGCAGGGTATTGACAATAAGTTGATGGTGCAAAGGGTTCAACAGTCACGTTTGAAGTAAACATTTTGCAAGTTCTATATAACGATCTAGTTTACCAGTACATATAATATCTCCCTTGGGTTTTGGTTTTATATGGTTTAATTATATCCAACGAGTTGTGCGTTTTCTATCCCCGAGCGTTGGCGAGGGGATAGAAAACACACAACGAGTTGAATTTAAATCATATCAAACCATAACCCATGGGAGATTCTTTTTATCACATGTTACCCCCTCTCCCCTTCTCTATTTATTTCTGCATTGCCATCCCAGCGGGCACTTCAACGTTGAACCGTTTGAAATATAGGTTGTTTACGTTGATCAACCAAACTTCAACGTTGTTCAACGTTGAAGACTTTCCAACGATTGAGGTTTAACAACGTTGATTCAACGTTGTATTTTAACAACGTTGGAGTGACAACGTTGTTTCTAAATTGGTTTCACGTTGAGGGGTTTTTTTATAAATTGTATAATATACAGATATGCGCATAAAAACTGGGAAAGAGATCAAGTTCTTGTCCAATGAAGCAAGTAAAATAGTAAAATATACGCCTCAATTGGTATATTCAATTCTATATCATTTTGTTTTACGCAGTAATAAAAGTTTTTGTCAATGTTTCCGCTAGTGAAAAAAAAGGCGGCTTACATTTTCTGCCCATAATAAATGATTGTTACGTTTGATCAAGCCAAATTCAACGTTGTTTCAACGTTAGACTTTTCAACGTGAGGTTCTCCGTTGTTCAACGTGTATTTTACAACGTTGGGTGACAACGTTGTTCTAATGTTTGTTATCAACGTTTGAGGGTTTATAAATTGGTATATAAAGTATATGTGATAAAACTGGGAAACGATCAGTTCCTTGTCATGAGCAGTTAAAATAGTAAAATATACGCTGCATACTGGTATATTCAAATTCTAATATCATTTGTTTTAACGCATAATCAAAGTTTTGTGCATGTTTTCGCAGTGAAAAAAAAAGCGGCTTAACATTTGCCCAATAACTAAAATGGGTTGTTACGTTGATCAACCAAACTTCAACGTTGTTTCAACGTTAGACTTTTAAACGTTGAGGTTTCAACGTTTGATTCAATCGTTGTATTTTACAACGTTGGAGTGACAACGTTGTTTAAACTACGTTGTTGTCAACGTTTGAGGTTTATAAATTGTAATATGAAAATATGTGTATAAAAACTGGGAAAGATCAGTTCTTGTCCATGGAGCAAGTAAAATAGTACGCTCATATGGTAAATTCAGTTTTATTATCATATTTTGTTTTACGCAGTAATCAAGTTTTTGGTCATGTCTCGGCAAGTGAAAAAAAAGCGGCTTACATTTTGGCCGATGGTGGAATAGGAAATGCCATTTTGTAATAGAGTTGTGTTTCTTACATTTCTACAGATTAAAGTTACTAAATGTATATGTTATTGTCTAAATCGGTAGTTTGGTGTTGCCTTACAATAAATCAGTAATTAAACATGGTTGTAAAGTATATATTGGTTTTAATATATAGGCCAGTATATTGTAAGATTATTTATTATTTGCTATGGATGGACGTAAAGCACTAGTGATTTATTACGTAAAGTTGCATTATATAGTGTTGTTAGAGGGCTGGTATGGTGAGCGGTATTACGACATCTGTGTGACACCGTATGACATTTGAATTAAACAGTTTAACACTGTAATCTATATGAGGGGAATCCTCTGTGTAGGGTGATCGCAACGCTGAATAAGTGTTGACGACTCAGTCAGTGCGTCTAATGCTGAATAAGTGTTGCTAGAAGTTGAATGAGTTGCATTTTTACGTTGAACAACGTTGAATAAAAGTTGGATATGAAAGTTGAATCAACGTTGATGTCTCAACGTTGTTTCAGTTGAACATGCAACGTTGATTCAACGTTGAGACATCAACGTGATTCACTTTCATATTCAACCTTTTTTTCAACGTTGTTTCACGTTGACATGCAACGTTGAATTCACGTTGAGACAACAACGTTGATTCAACGTTGAGACATCAACGTTGATCAACTTTCATATCCAAACCTTTTTTCAACGTTGTTTCAATGTTGACATGCAACGTTGATTCAACGTTGAGACATGAACGTTGATTCAACGTTGAGACAATCAACGTTGATTCAACTTTCATAATCCACCTTTTTTCAACGTTGTTTCCAACGTAAAATGCATCGTTGTTTCAACGTTTATCAACGGTTGAGTGCCCGCTGGGATATCACTAGTAGGCAACGTCCCAAGTACGCATAAACATGATTTGTTTGTGTATTGTTGTAACACTCTTTATGCGTACTTGGGACGTTGCCTACTAGTGATATCCCAGCGGGCACTCAACGTTGATTAAACGTTGAAACAACGTTGCATTTTTACGTTGAAACACGTTGAAAAAAGGTTGGATATGAAAGTTGAATCAACGTTGATTTCTCAACGTTGAATCAACGTTCATTGTCTCAACGTTGAATCAACGTTGCATGTCAACATTGAAACAACGTTGAAAAAAGGTTGGATATGAAAGTTGAATCAACGTTGATGTCTCAACGTTGAATCAACGTTGTTGTCTCAACGTTGAATCAACGTTGCATGTCAACGTTGAAACAACGTTGAAAAAAGGTTGAATATGAAAGTGAATTCAACGTTGATGTCTCAACGTTGAATCAACGTTGCATGTCAACGTTGAAACAACGTTGAGACATCAACGTTGATTCAACTTTCATATCCAACTTTTATTCAACGTTGTTTCAACGTAAAAATGCAACTTCATTCAACTTCTAGCAACACTTATTCAGCATTAGAGCACTGATGAGTCGTCAACACTTATTCAGCGTTGCCGATCACCCTACACAGAGGATTCCCTCTCATATAGATTACACAGTGTAAACTGTTTAATTCAAATGTCATACGGTGTCACACAGATGTCGTAATACCGCTCACCATACCAGCCTCTAACAACACTATATATATGCAACTTTACGTAATAAATCACTAGTGCTTTACGTCCATCCATAGCAAATAATAAAATTAATCTTACAATATACTGAGCCTATATATTTAAAACCAATTATAATACTACAACCATGTTTATTACTGATTATTGTAAAGAGTGCAATCACCAAACTACCGATTAGACAAATTAACTATATACATTTAGTAAAACTTTAATCTGTAGAAATGTAAGGAACACAACTCTATTTACAAAATGGCATTTCCTATTCCACATTCGGCCGCAAATATGTAAGCGCCGCTTTTTTTTCACTGCGAGACATGACCAAAAACTTTGATTATCTCGCGAGGAACAAAATGATATAAACTGAATTTAACCATATGAGCGTTACTATTTACTTGCTCATGACATAGAAATGATCTTTTCCCAGTTTTTTACAGCATATTTTCATTATACGATCATTTATAAACCCTCAAAGGGTTGAAACAACGTTAGAGAACAACGTTGTCACTCGGCAAACGTTGTAAAATACAACGTTGAATCAACGTTGAAACCTCAACGTTTTAGAAAGTGCTAACGTTGAAACAACGTTGAAGTTTTGGTTGATCAACGTAACAACCATTTTTAGTTATGGGCAAAAATGTTAAGCCGCTTTTTTTTTTCACGTGCGAAAAGCATGGACAAAAACTTTTGATTACTGCGTAAAACACAAATGATATAGAATTTTGAATATACCATATGCAGCGTATATTTTAGCTATTTTACTGCTCATGACAAGGAACTGATCTTTTCCCAGTTTTTATTCAACTAAACTTTATTATACAATTTATAAACCCTCAACGTTGAAAGCAAACATAAGAACAAACGTTGTCACTCCACGTTTGTAAAATACACGTTGAATCAAGCGTTGAAACCTCAACGTTGAAAAGTCTAACGTTGTAAAGCAACGTTGAAGTTTGGTTGATCAAAAACGTAACAATTCAATTTAGTTATGGGCAATGTAAGGCCGCTTTTTTTTGCACTATGCCGGAAACATGACAAAAACTTTTGATTACTGCGTAATAACAAAATGATATAGAGATTGAATATACCATATGGCGTATATTTTACTTATTTTACTTGCTCATTGACAAGACTTGATCTTTTCCCAAGTTTTTATCCATATACTTTATTATACAATTATAAAAAACCCCCTCAAGGTTGAAACAATATAGAAACAACGTTGTCACCTCCAACGTTTGTTAAAATACAACGTTGAATTCAACGTTGAAACCTCAACGTTGAAAAGGTCTAACGTTGGAACAACGTTGAAGTTTGGTTGATCAACGTAAACCAACCATATTTCCAACGTTGCTTCAACGTGGAACAGTGGCCCGCTGGGATGGCCAATCAGAAATAAATAGAGAAGGGAGAGGGGGTAACATGGATAAAAAGAATCTCCCATGGGTTTATTGGGTGATATGATTTTAAATTCAACTCTTGTGTTTTTTCTATCCCTCGCAACGCCTCCGGGGATAGAAAACGCACAACTCGTT
Source organism: Ostrea lurida (assembly GCA_903981925.1). Classification (NCBI taxonomy): domain Eukaryota; kingdom Metazoa; phylum Mollusca; class Bivalvia; order Ostreida; family Ostreidae; genus Ostrea; species Ostrea lurida. The sequence goes on along the minus strand of CAJDSM010016906.1, from coordinate 4,408 downwards.
GGGATATAATTAAACCAATATAAAACCAAAACCCAAGGAGATATTATTATGTACTGGTAAACTAGATCGTTATATAAACTTGCAAAATGTTTTTACTGTCCAAACGTGACTGTTGAACCCTTTGCACAACATCAATTATTTGGTCAATACCCTGCTTCCGATTTAAACCTGATCATACCGCTAAAACAAAGCTTGCGTTTATGAATCAATCTGAGGGAACATCACATACATGTATGTAATTGAAAATATCCCATTTGTCATAAATTGATGTGTTAGTTTGCTCTCCATGTCTATGTCTCAATAATATCTATGTTCGAAGCAGAGTCGAAGACTCTGTTGTGTCTTTCCTTGCGGATATATTGAATTTGACAAGTGAAGGAAAATTATAATTATCAAACAAATGCAGTTGACATATCTAAATGGCCGAGTAAGACGAAATCAAATGATATTATTTACTATTGCCTTTTTCAGCATCGTTTGCGTACATTAAACATCAATAATGAATTGAAATAGTAGAAAGTGATATCCTAATGGTTGTCTAGGATAAGACAACTCTTGTAAATTGTTTTGTTACATAAATGTAGTACAATATACTCTTTTTACTTACCAACTTGTGTTTGTGTAATTACACTTTTTAAGCTGTTGGAATCGACACCATGGTTGTCTTAAAATTCAGACCCATCAATACTTAAAATATCTTGTTTTGGCTGAAAATATGTAATGGGTAATTTTAAAATTTTAGGTTAGCACGTATTTACACAAAGCTACATGTTACTATACGGGCGTAATACCGCGGGCCAAAATTTAAGGATAAATTGAGCGTCAAATTTTGTTTTTAATTTCAGTATCAGATCTCTCACTAGCCTAAGGCTGAATTCATCACTTTGAACTCTGGCCATTCATCGATTTCACTATCAACATTGAGAGTAATCAAAATGTGTTTTATCTATCAATACACATTATAACCAAAATAGAATTTTCGTAAAAAAAAAAAAAAAAAAAAAAAAAAAAAAAAAAAAAAAAAAAAAAAAAGTTGATAGCATTGAAAAGTTTTTAACAAACTTGTGTAAACACTGCGTTTGATTGGAAGTAATATTACTAAAGACAAAAGTTGTCACAAAGCGGGTTAGTGTAATAAAACGACAGATTGATCAAAGGACCATTGATTACATCAAAACATTTTGATTTATGTAATATCATCTTACCTGTTACGTTTTCTTGCATGATATGATTCAAAATCCAACAAATCACCACCACAGCTAGCGTGTATGGGGATCTCATGATCGACTTGTATTGAGGAAAAAGTGTGGACAATCTTCTTTTTAAATTTATGACAAAACTAAGATCTTTTTTAATTCATAGTGAACATTGGGTGTTTAGTTGCTTTTTATTGATGAAACAAAGGATTTTATCGCTATCGTAACGATAACCTTGTAATACCATCAATTCAGATTGAGGATGACGTATTGGGCCCCGCGACTTAATGTAAAACTCGAATGATTGAGCCCCAACATTTTCCTGTTTTAAAGTTATTTACGCTTTTTTGGAAGGAATGCACAAAACGCAACTAGATATTCCTGGTTGTTTTGTTGATAGAAAAACATGGAACGTTTGGCATGTGTGTTGACTGAAGTATTGAATGTTCTGTTCATTTCTTTTTCCTTCAGGAGTTTGAGAAGGGACGTTTATCGAAAATAATGGATTGGGGTTTTTAAAAATGTAAAAAAAACGGTTATACTTACCATATGGATGAATTTGTTTAAAATAATTTCAAGTTAAAATAACAGGGGAAAAATATCTTTAAATATAACAATTGATTCATATCAGCTTGAATTCATGTTTCATTTGTGTTATAAAATGTAATAAATTGAAATTGTATAAATTTTAAGATTTTGGAAAAGAAAAGATTTAGAAGCACCCTGTAAAGTCGTACACGGACTACTGCACACTAAACAAAGATCGATGAAGATGTATGTTTAACGAGGATCTCTCTCCTGGTG
>CAJDSM010016905.1:48062-59775 GCA_903981925.1 Ostrea lurida | reverse complement strand
TTCACGGTTACTTATCACAATTTTCTAAGTTCTCGCAAACAGGTAAGTAAGTCGATGAAGTCCTGAATATGCATCCCAATACACATACCTTATATAAAGCTTCATGCAAAAATATCAGTAGCCTGTGATACATTTGCTAGGAAATTGTTACGAAAATGTTGTATATGGGTACATGTATGAAAAAATTCTAAGTTCTTGGCAAACAGGAAGTAGATGTCCGATGAAATACTGAATATCAGTAGCCTGTGATACATAGTTGCTAGGAGGGTGGTATACGTTTACCCTTGTCCGTCCGTCCGTCTTCCGTCCCACCTTTTCTCACATAATTTCTCATAACCATATTCACGGGATGTGATATTTGCATGAACTTTATTTAGTTGAGTATTGTGGGATGCGTTTTCAGATTCATTCATTACTCTACTTCCTGTTGCCGGGACTTGGGTTTTCAATACAGTGTCCTATATACAACATTTTTCGTCACTATTTGTCAGCAAACTCTGTATCACAGACTATAGTACTGATATTTGCATTACAGTTTATATAGGATATGTATCGTGGATGCATTTCAATTCATCGGAATCTACTTTCCTGTTTCAAGAACTTAGAATTTTTCATACATAGTACCATATACATACATTTCGTAACAATTCCTAGCAATTAGTACACAGGCTACTGATATTTTGCATGAAGCTTTATTAGTATGTGTATCTGGGATTCATTTTCAGATTCATCGGACATTTACTTCCTGTTTGCCGAACTTAGAATTTTATAGTACCGAATATACACATTTTCTAACATAATTTCAGCAACTTTATTCAAGCCTACTGATATTTTGCATTGAAGCTTTATATAGCACTTGGTTATCGTGGGATGTATTTTCAGATTCATCGGCACTTTACGTTCCTGGTTTTGCCGAGGACCTGAATATGTACAACTATATTGACAGTTTAATACACACAGCGGGCGGTATACTAGTGAGCATTGGCTCACAATTCTTGTTAGACTTAGTATGTTCAACATCAACGAATTTACTTTATGCTATGCAAAAATATATATGCAATATTCATTATCCACCTGCACAATGTGTTTGTCTCTTGAACGATTCGTACGCAAAGAGCTTGTTCTATGTATAATACAGTTTTTAAATCGAGGCAGAATCTAATGACAGATAAGTTGATACTTAACTGGGTTGCAACGGTCTAGGGTATTCAAATCTTTATGAGTTAGTACATATAGTTGTCCTTGGGATCCACAACTGATATTTGACATATTTCAATACAACTAGGCTCTTTGCACACTGCTATTGACTGCGTAATACCCCGTCCGTATCGAAGATATAAGGTTGCTGGGGGGGGGGGGGCGTGGGTCCGGTCGAACAGGAACTTATCTTAGGATATCCAACCTTTGAATCCAGCCCACATAAAATGAGACAGATTAACGACGTATACATTTAGCGCAGACTTCTAAAACACTGCAAGGATTTAAAAAGATCAAATGCAAACATATCAGGAAATTCGATAAAAATTATTTCAAAAGTTACAGATTTTAGAAATTTAGACTTGGAGTCTGTATCTCAGTTTGATGGTCTTAGAGGTCAGATCTTTGTCCTAGGCTTATGTGTTCTGTAGCATTTGTTCATTGTGATTGTATTTATTCCGGTTCCAGTCTAGAAGTTCACTCAAATGAGCCGGGACCCGTGGAATGCGAACTAGAATAGGCATCAGCATCGCCTCGCTGTCGTAAGAGCGCGAATGGTCGGTCATTCGGATGAGACCGGAAAAAAACAGCAGAGCCCCGTTCCACAGGCATGATGTGGCACGATAAAGTCCCTCGTAACGCCTTTACCGAACACGGAGGCCTATTTCCATAACCCGGATCAGTTCACGTGACTTATATAATTCTGAGATGGGATCACATGGTTTGTTATCTTTCCAGATTTGACCTGACAAAACAGCAGAAAACTACACGGATACATTATCATTCTGAAAACAAATCTAAGGAAATACATAGTCGATAGCTTAGATTATATACACAAGATAATTTCTAACTTTTTTTTTCTCAAATGTCTTGCATTCGGTACCTTAATCAGAAACTTGCGCTAACTAAATTGAATCCTTGATCTTGTCTGTAACCTGAAATCGTTTTTATTACGTAATCACTGTCATGCCAGTTCGATATCATTGAACTTAAATGTTGAACCAACAATCACATAATAGGGCACACAAACTTCATGTTACAACATTTCCTGAACACTGTTGAGCATGATGATGGAATAGACAAAATAATGTCTTTAATCAATTTGTACGATGTCAACTATGCAACGCTGACTCCTCCGCGAGAGCAGTAGTACAATGTTTGCATCATAGTCGACCCTCTGGGTCCTGTTATTGTAAGTTTGGCACAGCGTACCAGTTTTGGACACCCTCTTTGATGTGGAAGATCCCAGGACCATGGTATGACAGGACTGCGCACTTCGCTGAACTGTTCCTGGTTAGACAGTTGGAACAGGAAGACGTCCTATTTGCAAGCCATATGTCCTTCTGCACATCATATACAGGACGTCGTCCGTTAGAGTTGTGTAGTGGCCAGATGGACACGATTGCAATCTTTTTGCCTACCTTGGTTTTGATTACGCCCTTTGAGGGCAGACGCGTGCAGATTTTGAACCGCGGACGATGGTATTTACCAGCGGGGACAAGCTATATGCATGAAGACAGGATCCACTTTTTCGCAACGGGGAAGGTATGTGCCTGCTGGGCTGGCATACACGAAACTTACCAGTTATTAAATTGGCCATACACCATTCTAAAATTAGAGAGAATTATCAACTTATTTTATACCTTCGTATTTTCTTGACGAATGACCCGTACTAAAAATAATATTTTGATGCAATTTGTGTGATTTAAGATAGTCAAATTTATCAAAAATTAAAATTCTATTTCCTATGGAAAAAAAAATTGTCCAATTACGGGATAAAAACAAAAAAACTTTGCCGTGTCCTCAACCTTACTTATAGTAATAGACGATGTTTATCATTAACAATAAATTTTCAAAATATGTCCATTGATATATCCTGACGAAATGAAATAAAGACACCACAGAATCTGAACAGAGTTGCTTCATATTGATACTTTTACATATTGACTTAATGGCAGACTGACACTACTGTATGATAACGTTATGACTTTGACTTTGCAATGTCAGATTTCCTTTTTATTGTCAGTAAACTTTACCACTTTCACCTGCTTTTGGTGTGTATGTCTCTCAGTTGATTCGATACGCAAGGGCATGCCATGACGATATGATAAATTTCTTTATAAACGAGGCAAACTACTAACCAAAAAGTTGATGTTGCCAGGTCATATAATCAGAATCTCGTATTTAAAACATCATTTCGCAAATTCTTACGTCCTATAAATGACCTTGTTTGCGTTACAAATTATCATCTAAGTCATTATATTGACTGATTTTGTTTCATACCCTTTGTTTAACTGTCATTATGCCACCCGTGATCGAAGATCGGGGGCATTTGTTTTGTCTGTTGTCATTTCTGTCTTGAAATCTTAACCTTGGCTATAACTTTTGAATGTTAGTTACTAGGGCCTTAACAGTTTTGTTACGTGTTTGATATGTTTTCACTATGGTATAGTCTTACTGACAGAAGCACGCAAAGAGACCACTCCCGCACAATCCTCTCGCCGGCGGCACCCCACCCACTCCAGCCACCTCCCCCACTCTTCACCCTACCCACACAACCACCCTTTACCCTTCCATCTCATCGCCAGCCCCACCCTCCCTCCGCTCAACAGGTCGCCCCGCCCCCCATTAGTCCTACAACTATAAAAATAACCCTCACAAAACGGGCGCCTTCTTATTCCCATATTACACTCCCCCCACCACAGAGTGCATAAGCTCTCCTCCACGGCACACACCAAAAGCCTTCTCTAACCCTACCTCCCGCTCCACTCCCACTCTCCTCACCTGCCCCAGCCCCACCCGCCCAACCGCCAGGCCCGCCACAAAAAAAAACAAAATCACCCAGTCCCCGCATCCCGCTTCGTCCAGGCCTCTCCCCATTTCTCTTCGCTCCTTTCCCTTTCTTCGTCCTCCTTTACCTCTTGTGTTGCTACGGGTGTGTTCAACCAACTTGTTGACCTCTGACCTTTACCTTTTGAAGTTTTACCTACCATTTTCAAAAAACTTTAACCTAAGCTAAAACTTTTGTTAATGATAACATTAGTACTAGGGTTTGATATTTCACAATGATGTGTCTTTTTTACAAGACCTTTCCAATGGTTGTGGGTGTGTCGACGGGTACAGACTTTTGACCCTCCTGACCTTGACCTGATTGTTGTATCTCTCTGTACTTATCAAAAGACTTTTAACTTAGCATATAACTTTTTAATGATAAATACTAGGGCTTTGATATTTCACAGGTATGTATATCTGTTTATGACAAGACCTTCCAATGGCGTACAATAACTTTTGAACCTGCGCTGACCCCTTGATTTGAACTTCTAGACCTTACTTTTCAAAAACTCTTAACAATTAGCCATACACTTTGAAGGGCAGGAGTTAGGCATTCATATTTCACAGTGTATTCCTTAGACTAGTCCTTTTATCGGGTACCAAAATCGGTTTTGACTTGACCTTGGAATGTTGACTACAAATTTTCATTTAAAAACTTACATTGGCCGTAACCTTTTGCAAGGTAAGGGATAACCTTTCATATTTCGACAGTGATAACCTCTATGGACAAGCTCCTTCCACTTTGCAGGTGGAAACGGGGGCATTTCGTTGTTTCAAAACAATTTGTTTCATACTGAGATTTGACGACGGGAACCCCGTTTACTTTGTTTCGGACTTACGGGCCACGGCGATATGTGACCGGTCAGCAGAGGATGTTACTCCCAATGGCACCTGATCCTGCCTTGCTTTGTCGATAGGTTCCGTTGCCCTACACTCGATTTGTATGTGTTTTTTTGGACTTATGATACGTGATACTTTTTACTTCGCATTTATATTGTGTAATTAAATAGATGCCGATCTCTTGCACGATATTGAATTACAATATGAGAAAAAAAGAAAATAAATATATTTTATTTCAAGCAAGAACTTTAGGTCAATAAAGTCTTCCACATAGTATCACAACCTTGTAATGGGAAGGACTTCTCTCGTCGGTTATACGTTGCAGGTCACACGTAGTTCCGATCACCGCTCATTTCTCGAGTTAAATGAACGGGTCGAAGATTAAGTAGTACGTAGTTTGTCGGTCACATAGTCCGTGAGCATACAATAAGCCCGTGGAGATTCTATATTTGACCTCTCGCAATACACAGCTTCTCCCTTCCCATTCCAAGAGATTCAATGCTTACACTACAGCAGAATTCTATACTATGTGACCCGGACACGGATCGAACGTACGAAATAAAACGGTTCGTGTCCACTACTTATGTCGTAATCTTAATCCTGTACATATGGCGTTGTTCACGAAAAATATGCAGACTCTGAACGCATACTGCATGCATATTAAGGTAAGAGTCTCTGCAGCGACCAGCCGAAAGAATGATTAACTACGTCTCCTTCTCAGCAGCTCAGCAAGCCGCCAGCCATATCTGCCGCCAAATTCACCGACATGGCACCATAATCATATTACGACACATAACCGCGATTGGAGACCTCCTCTCTAGCAGAGCAATCCACTCAGACGTCATCTCTCTGAGCGTCTTCTTATCTGTACTAACAGGAAACAGCTTACATCTGTTAAAACACAAATTTATTGGTACACTATTTTTATCATACGTTTATTTTACGTTTTTTGTTTTTCGTTTTTTTCATTTTTTTTACTTGTTTTTTGTTCCTAGCTGATCACTTCTGTTGTCTCAATCTACAAAGCTATCTTTTCATTGTTTCCTCCCTCGTTTTTGTTATCGCGTTTTTTAAGTCTTCATTTTTGAACAGCGTTATTAATTCTTCAACTAAGCAGCTACTAGTACCCTAAATACTGATTCTGTTCTACCCCGTTACAACACACAAAATGTCCTCCATCCAAACACAAAGGTTCACATGTCCACCTGGGCTGAGGGTGATACAAACACCCCTCCGTATGTTGCGAGTTCACACGATGTCTATACCGATTACCCAGAGATACAAGTATGATGAAAAACGGAATGTAACATATGTCTCCACCATGGCCGTACATGAACCCTGCCTTACCGTAACTGCTGTTCACTCACCTTAGCTCGTACGGAGCCTCGTGCAGTGCCGGCTTAAAATGCACTCCCATCCAGCAAATTTAGACTGCAGATCTGGAATCTCGGATCCGCCTGCTGTCACTGCTGTCCCACGTAGTCGATCATCGTCATATACCTCATCCCCCTAGTTCGACACATGTCGCCTCCTCCGTGTGTGATACACCAATGCTATCACTTCCATCGAATTCGGCTTGTGCTGTCGCGCCGTAGTATCTGAAACCTTATGTACAATCCCTCCCTCAAGATGCCTAGCTCTCAAGAGTGTGATGGCACCACTCAAACACACGTTGGAAACACCATACGGCACTAGCTGCTGCTTGACAAACTTGAAAATTCATCAGCAATAAATTATCCCGCCACATCTGCTATCTTGAACTAGCACTCAGACTGCGCTCCTATGAATCGTGGTCACTGGCACCAGCAGCACGCAATTATCTCGACTGCGGGCTCTTCACGCAAAAATATCAACATCCTCAAAGTCTTGAGAAAGTCAACGCTCTTTTAGCGAGCGGTCACCGAATCTCCGGAATCTTAAGGACGAGGTTCCATCATAGACCATGAATAAGATATCAGATAAAAACACGTACATCTCGGCCATCGCACGTGTGGACTTTATCAATTGCAGCAGTGGCACTAGAGAACAACTGCGATTCTGCGCAACGATTCGTTAGCTGCATACTTTATCGATAGCACATTTAATCTGACTCGGGCACGATCCTTCTATTGTGTGTCCCTGCCATTACTCGCTTCCCTGGCCTTCCTAGAGTGCCGATTCCACGGAGTCCAGTCATGAGCCATCCAAGTGCGCTCTGAAAACAAGCGTTCGTCGCCTCCCGTTTCCGTGAGAGTCTTAGACACAAATCCAAATTCCCCTATGGTACGCAACCGGCGAGTCAGTTCCCTTACCTTATATTCTACCTAGCCGCGCGCGTGCAGTCTTCTCTCTGTATCGCCTCCTCGACTCCCTATTTTCCCAAATGTATTCACTCGTCATCTCCGGTTTGGAGGTCCACATGCCCACGATCCTAGCTAGCACTTGCTAACCTTAAGCGACAAAAGTAACCGAAACGAACATTCCCTTTCGCGTTTCCATAATTACTTATCCAGTCCTAAGTGCGTCAATTGATCGCTCATCTTTATTCATCTCATCGCTAACTCCTAAGCACTAGAATTCTTAATATTGATACATCTTAATGTAAAAATACAAATTTATCCAAATTCATGTCCCCAGTTATACGTCGGCTCTATCTTTTTTTTCCACACTGGCAGGAATTCGATATTTCAACTCGTCTGCCTTTTTGTTGAGGAGCGCGATGTGGACTCCCCATGTCGTAGCCACCGGACTGCATTAACGTGACCCAACTTTCTACGAATTTCTTCCACGTGCACGAGTTTATATTTCTATCCCTTTAATGTATGGATTAATTGGCGTGCGTCCAAAGGCCTCCTCATTTGGCATAATTCCTGAACTAGCCAAACGTTCTCAATAGCGATCCGCCAAGACTCTTCTTTCCGGCAGCTAACAAGCTTTGATTAATCTAATTTTCGCGTAACGGTCATCCAATTACTTTTGCTTCCCTCGACTAAAACACGTTAAACCGACAAGTAGACCGTGTTCAAGCGAATCATACTCAGCTTAGGTTAATAATATGGACGAAACGTTTCATACTACCTTAAAAGGGAAACCGTGGTCATTACGTCACACAAGTCCTAACCTTCTATTTATCAATTTAAGTTGTGGCTAAATCTTACAGATTCTTTTCTTGGTTTTGGACAAGTTGATTTTCCGTTTCCAGTTAATTAAAGAATAATCAAAAACCAAAAAATTCACGTGTACCCATCATCAAACATTCTATTAAACACATATTTAGTACACGCCGTTGACTTTGTAAAGTCAAGGGTGTACATGCAAGAGTGAAATAAAATAAAAAACCTAACTTTCATTCCAGTTAACAGATTTGGAAAAACCCTTGTCATGCAGTGTAGAAAGCTTTCTACAAACAAACTACCATTATAGTTTGCGCTGATAACACAGAATCTAATTATACGGAGAATATTGAAGATGTTCATAAGTAATTACCGACAGTTGCGTATAGCATTCTATTATAATTGACGTCTGCTTAACGTCACTACCAACTGTAATTAGCCCTCCAACACAGATAGTGGAATCCAGAGTTATAGAACACAATATTTTACGCATTCCATATTTCGACATGCCTAAGCAGAATATATATATAGAGTGATAGTTTGTTGATGAAACGACATGCTAATTGAGTAATGTATTCACTATTATTTGGGAATGGCATGATGACAATGCTTTCCATAAGTCGAATTGCTGGAAGAAACTAATAATCGCTACATGTACGTATCGCTTGCTACAATTCACATACTTCACTTTCTCGTCAAGGTTAGATGCTACAACCTTTACGTACGGTATTTCCGAATCTGTTTTCGTAGCTAATCTCCACATAATTTTCAAACTTTTAAGATTAGATGCCTCAAATCAGACGTTGTGTCTGTTGTTTTACAAATAAAGAATGCGAAGTTAAGCAAATGTGTTCAATCCAATTAATCCCAGAAAGACATACTACAAAGTCTAGTGTAGGGTACTGGACCTCAACAAAGCGATAGGCAGGATCCGGCATGGAGGTATATTAGTTATATTTGTAAATGGACAAAGGACTCCCCTATGAAAACACATTGCGTAGATAGTAAATTGTCTAAAAGGATTAAAGACGTGTAGGTTTCCCAATATAATTTACACTGCTCTGATTTGATTTAAATTTTTTCGCCCCTGATAAATAATGAAGTGTCTCGGTGTTTGTTTCACTTCTATCCCAGCATTTTTTTCAAATGATTGAATAGAACAAAAATCACTAATATATCTCAAGAGCATATTCGAATATAACTATCAACTCTTTGTCACTGGAATGCGTTTTAGGGATGAGATGTTGATCATGATCCGGATATCATTTACTATTAGATGAACTTTTAGTGTGGGCACTATCCTCATGAGTGTGCTTTTGGAAAAGCATGTTGATGTGTGATTGTTGTCCGACGGTAGCTAGTAGTAGTGCCACCTAAACAGTCATTAACTGGCGCTTTAGTGCATCCCTACGCTTTACAAAGCGAAACCACCAAAGCATAAAAACAAGCTTAGGGCTAGCCCGCCTGCTCATATGATACATGTACAGATAAATTATAAAAGTGTCATTTAAAGTTCTGTATATAATATATTCATCCAATTATTATTTAACTTGCTATTCATCAGAATATATGCAAAAGTAAATTAAATCATATTTGTTGTAAATTTTCTAAATTTATAATTGATAACTCATCGTAACAATGTTTTAAACACTCAAGCGGTGATAGTATTCCCCCCCCCGGCACTATTCAAAAGACCCAGGCCACCTGATCAGCTTGACAGAGGACAGAAGAACGTGTATTCCAATCAAATTTCTATGGATTTATACTAGAAATGTGATGCACTAAAGTATTTAATGTTTGGCCTCCATCGGGCTTTTATCCGGATCCACAGGCTTAGTCCATCAAGGAAGGTTGGTAAACTTTTTGGTCTCGAGTATGTATCTTATAATATAGATTACCTATCTATTCATGTACACTATTATAGTTTCCCTAAATACAGCATACATGTGTACCACTGTTATCATGTACTATACCCCAAGATTCACTTTATACGTCTCCGAGTTATGATGTTGTTGAGGGAACAAGTTGGCTCGAAAGTAAATACTGTGTACCCTGTTGTTTGATGCTAACATTCAATGTTAGCCGAATCACGTAAAACTCAGACAGGCGGACCAGGTGTAGATTCAATACTCTCGGTTAGTCTTAGTATACAGCAGATTTCGTGAAAAACAAACTTGCATGAATCAATGTACTGGATAGAGTGCATAACAGCCAACTTGTATTAGAATTTCCGCTGCCAATTTCGTGACCCATTTTAATTTATCTCCTGGGTGCGGTGATCCACTGTTATTAACTTTTTGGGCAGGCAGTTGTATGAAGATTCTATGCACGTCAGACCGTTGGTTTTGGGGCTTGTGGGTGTGTTATATGTAACAAGAGCTACGAAGTAGCGTGGTATATTGGTCTCTAAATATCCTCTATAAAAGGCTCGACACATTGATTTAGTATTTCATAAAGTTATAAGATAGTAATATCAAACGGCTTCTGAGTGCTAGAGAAATTACATACATCAGTTTGGAATAACAAAATACTTACCATAGGTTAGAAGTCTGCATCCTCGTGAGTCGGGAGCCGTGAGTTCGAGCCACCGCCTCGGACCGGCCACTGTCAAACCCACCGTAGAGCCCCTGCTTAACGTAGCTAATTATGGTTTAGCCTGATTGCATCCACTCGCAAGACGCTTCGCGTAAATTTAGAAAGTGACAAATCACAGTGTCTTATGAAGAGGAGACTCAGTGAACCGTATTAAACGGAGGTTCACGTGTAATGAGCATGTGTGTGCCCTACGAGCAATGTATTGCGTAAGCAATAGGTACTAAATTTACAGTCACGATTAACACGCACGGTCTATAGATCGATGGCATCATACCACAGAGATATATGAGGTGCTAGAGTGATTCTCAACGGATACAAAAAAAACAAATTATATCAGATTCAAATCAATATTATCATAAGCAATTCAAAAGGGAATGAGTTATTATCTTTCAAAATGGTAAAAAATATTCATTGATGACACATTCAATCGTTGTGTGTTTAGTAGTATTTGCTGATTGACAGTAATCTCATCAGTGCATTGACATGACTTGTAAGCATCATTAGACATATGAATGCTCAGCTCATACTGATATCGAGTTTGAGCTGACTATATTAATACCCTCTAATAAATTTTCTCGTTTGAGATGAATGCGATATTTGATACATGGGAGCTTTGCTCCCTTTGCTAGGAAAAACTGGTTGTATACAACGTTATATTTCCAAAGTGTCAAGGCTATGGCGGCGAGGCATATGTATCCAAGATCTTCTCCTAAATGCTCGAGATCTTACTGTCGGTGTAATTTGTCAGTATGTTTGCGATTCTTTTCACAGGAACGAGAACCCACTCATTGAAATATTGTCTGATATTTTACTTAACACCTCACCACCGCAATGACTGTCTTGTAATATCAATATCACCCTCTTGTTTGAAGTAACCGAGCTATTGCGAATCTCTCTCGTACTCTCTTTCGTCTCTCATCTCTCTACGTCTCTCATCTCTTCATTCTCTCTCTCTCTCTCTCTCTCTCTTCTCTCTCTCTCTCCTCCTGCACACCAATTCTTGATTAATTATCTCTTCTCTCGCTTACTGAACTTTCAATTATACACTGTCCAAGCAAAAACCAAGTTTGGCGGGTATGTATTATCTGTAATGATAACAGTATATATTTGTATACTTTATTCTTCGTCTGATCGATATTGTACAAACTTTATTTATA
>CAJDSM010016905.1:2666-46454 GCA_903981925.1 Ostrea lurida | reverse complement strand
TTTGGCGTTGGTATGGAGGTGTCGCGGAATGAAGTTCTATTAACGCTCGCTACCGGTAGACCAACGCTAAAGCAACGCTGGCTTCAGCGGTGCACCGCTAAGGCAACGCCCTTGTTTTCGATTTTTTCCCCATTTTGTGCACGGTAGCGAGCGTTGTCTAAATTCGGCCCCGTTGAAGGGTTCGGGCGGTGTGGCCGGGCCTTAACAACGATAGAGTATAAGCCTGCATGCTCAGGCCGCCTAATACATTGATGCAGTCTTAGAATTTAATTGTCTAAATTTCTATTCTTCTTAACAGTGAGTACATATGGAAGTTATTTTTTTTTTTTGCATATATTTAGTAGAAATGAATAGGAGTAGTTGTTTTAATTAAAATAGGCTTGATTATGACGTGCTATGATCTACAGAAAATGTGATTTAATATATAAGTTTGATTGTGATGTGCTATCTAATTTAATGAAAGATATTGTATTTGATGTGTTGTAAGATTTTGTACATGTATAAATGTGATTTGTTTTTCACACTAGAACGTTTAACCTTCCTAACGATTTTTTAACTAAAGAAGTTAAAGACGCACATTGTACTAATTAACAAAACGATATAGATGTAAGAAAACTTTGATATTTTCTTTCATCAAACTCTTCAATTTCAACCGGTTTAATATTAAAGTAGATGGGTGTTGGATCCTGCACATCTAGTTTCTGCTAGCAATGCATGCGCACATACATGTATAGACTATAACACCCCTTATTACCTCGGGTCAGTAGGATTTGAAACTCGGTCTTGAGAAATGCAATATTCGCCGAGGTTGAGGAGGGATTTAATAATGCACATCGAAGGTACATGTACCTAAATCAGCGTGTTGATCCGAGATGTTTTAACCCCGGGGGAGAACAATGAAATGTCATAATTTGTATAGCGATTATTTTCTGTTAGTTTGATTTTCATGTAAATGGACTTTGTTGTGAAAATATCGAAATCGGGACAAATGAACAAGTTATACAAAAGACTGCTTTCCTTTTGCTCTGCTTTAAATTGACACAATGTGTTCTGTCATTAACTGTATACATTTAGTACTAATACAGTCAATAGCATAGTTCCTAGACTTTGCTTTAGTAGGTAAAGATCAATCTCGTAAGTCCCAAATAGAAGAATTGGGCAAACACGGACCCTTGGACACATTAGAGATGGGATAAGGTGCCTAAGACGAGTAATCATCCCTTGTCAACCGGCCCCACACGCCGTGAGCCCATTGTCTTGCAGGAATAGTCTTTTTGAAGAATATATCGATGTGTAACCTCTGGTATTTTTCTCACAAAATGAGTAAATGTGGGGGAAAATAATTTTTGATTCTTATAATTCCAATTCGTTTACTGCATTAACAATTTCAAAAACCTGATTATAATTTCCGTACATTTTTTTCTTTGTTTTCAGTCGCTTCCATATATATAAAATACACGGAGTATTCGGATGTAATGGCGTGTTCAGCTTAATATTTTGTCCAATCAGAATAGCATTGGTAAGAATACCGAGAGTTGAATGTCAGGTAAACTGGTCATTAAAACAATAAATATAAGTGCCATGTAATGTATCTGTCATAGTTTCCAGTCATCCATTCTAATAGCTCGGTGCATAAATAGGCCTACATGTAATTAAATAAATATTGATGCGGTGTAAAACACAATTGACATTGGTACATGTAGATTATATTTTAATCTTATCATACACGAGATACAATATGAAATATACGATAACAAATTAATGTTGCAGACACATTCCTTTCCTTCGTTTCTTTTCACCGTTTATTAATAACAAGGAACACCCAATTGTAATTGGAACTGTATAATACAGAAATTCTCTGATTCACGTAAAGGTAGTTATCATAGATACTGAATTTATTCCCTGTTTTCATCAGAAGTTTTTAATTCGATAAAAGTGACAGTACGAGAAGAAGTCCCAGGTTGTCGTCGACAGGCCTTTGGTTCATTGAAACATCAGTTTTAGCTTGTTTTATTCTGTTCATCAGCGTTGTGCGAGCAGCTTCTGGTCCTCCAAGTTTGTTAATCACCTCTTTACCAACCGCTCCTAGACTGGATTCAGCTAAGTTTGGTTTAACAGGCAAGGGAACGGCCAATCCAGGACTATTTTGTTGTTCCACTGGAGATGGAATACGTCCAACAAATGCGTCATTCAGAAAGTAGTCCAAAAGGATCCATTGTTGAAACGGATTTCCCTCGCCATCAGCATTTGCACCATTAGATAAACCAGCTGCTCTCATTGTCTCCTTATACAGAATTTCTTCAATGTATTGCCTTCGTCTGTCCTCGGCCATTTGTTCTTGTCGTACCATTCTGGCCGGTCTCCCAGTGGCACAGTCTGTGATGTTGTCCGACTTTAATACTAAATACTGGTCACATCCGTCCTCAACTACATGGCATTCAATCGGGATAGAAGATGGCGGCACGTCTACTTTTAATCCAACTCTTTAATAAAGAATTAAAACTTTTTTAAAGATTTGAAATAGCTGGGGATAATATCGATTTCCTCAAACCAATAAAATTATATAAAATATCAATTCCAGGAGTTTATTTTACCCCCAAAGATCTGTTCTGACACCAGCGGGGATACAACGTAAAAATGGGTATATTTGAAAACATATCCCCCCCCCCCTCACACACACAGCCTTCCCCATCCCAAATGTATATCTACGTGTGATCTTTCATTGTTCATTTAAATCCTCCAAAAGGTGTTGCCAGGACATGATACTGCCTTAAGCTTACACAAAAAATCTAAGTTCATGCATATGGCTGACGTTTCCCGTGATCATTCGTTCAGGCTTTTTCATATTATCAAATCTGGAAAATGTTCACTGGTAAACAAGCCATAATCGCATTGTTTTCTGGAATAAAATGAATAAGTCAAGCACTTTACCCTCTTACACATACACACATATCCTGCCCTTCTCTTCCTTTCAAACAAGAATCAAATTTCCTTACATAGCCTTACCAACAACTCAGTTTGTCCTCTAAGCATGCGTTGTTCAGTTCACCGCAATGGAGGTAGGAATCGGAAAGGGTGCATATTGAAACGAGATTCCCCAAGCTACATGTACATACTTCCTGTTGTACATTTTCGGGAAAGCAATACGTCTAAGATAATGGTAAATTAAACAGGATAACGGCTATTTTTGACTGCCAGATTAGGCTGGAGAAAATGGATTGATTATTTGTTTATTTTTCGTCCCGTTGAGAATATATCACTAATATTGAGACGACACCATTGTCGGTTAGACACTTACGACTTTTAGCAGTGACGGTTCTTTTGCGTGTCACACATGCTGCGACACGGGACCTCCGTTTTTAAGGTCATATCCGAAAGACCCGTGATTCTGACCTCTAAATGCCGAGCTCTAATCACTACCTATTCTAACGTCTCAGGTTTGACGCGGCCGCTCCAAGCACGGGGCTCGAACGCACGACCTCCCGATCACGAGGCGAGAGCTCTACCACTGAGCCACCGTGACCGGTCTACCATATTTTGAACATTCTATCTTAAAATATCTGTATATCAACCTAGATTTGTTAGAAACATGCCAGTGTTCGAAGTATTGCAGTCATCTTTAAAATATACATTTTCGTATAAAAATCGCACGATGTTTGCATATAAAATGGCGAAGGAACAAAGTATCAAACGTAATCATAGTCCAAAAAACACATACAAAATCGAGTGTAGGACAACACGGACCTTCGACAAAATTTTTAGACAGAAAGGAGCGCAGAACTTGTAAACGCATGAAAATCATGAGAACCATCTTTACCCGTGTAGAATGTGCACAAGGACAAGAGGATCGATTCCTTTGTGAGAGGAGTATAATTTATCAGTTATCATGTTAGATGAGTGTTTCTTCAACCCTTCATAATCATTTCGAAGCATCTACATATGCATGTAGTTGATTGATTATATATATGTTGTTTTACGTCACTCTGGAGAATATTTCACTCATATAGAGACGTTACCACTGCCGGTGAAGGACTGCACATTTACGCCTGTGCTCGGCGGTCATGGCATTTGAGCAGGGAGGGATCTTTATCGTGCCACACCTGCTGTGAAACGGGACCTCGGTTTTTCCCGTCTCATCCGAAGGACCATCCCATTCAGTCGCCTGTTACGACACGGAAAGGGATGCTGGGGACCTATGCTAACCCGGATCTCAACGGGACTCGGTCTCGTCCAAGGGACCGCCCCATTTAATCGCCTCATACGACAGGCAAGGGGTGCTGAGAACCTATTCTAGCCCGGGAACCAACGGGCTATACATGTCGTATCTACATGTATTCTGTCTTCCATCATCCAGTGAAACAGATAAGAATTGAATTGACTAAATACACTGCATACAACGTAGTTCTTCCTCTCGCACCAGAATCCTAAAATTTGACTAAAACTTACTCGCAGCAGTCTAGTCCCCTCTGGGTACATCGACATCTCTGGCAGGAATCAACAGTTTCGAATACTGATCCACGTCGAAGCTTGATTTTAGTTAGTCCCATCATTTTGTCTTGGTGATGGTATTCACAGAAATATCGAAATGTTTTGAAATCTGCAAGAAGATTGTTATTTTTAATTAATCTTTCAATTATTATACAGTTAAGTTTAACAACTGTCTGGAAAGAAAACAACCTCTTACTGCAAAGTATTTTTGTTATAATCTGTAAAATATCAGTCCAAAGCATAACAGATTGCTGTAGACGTAGTCACGTTCCAATGAATGCTATTATTGGATGGTTGATTTTTTTTTTAAAACAACAACAACAAAAAACCACCCTTCAGATTTATTAATTTGATTGATGCTGCAATTTATCTTTGTTTTAGGAGGCAGGTTCAATCTCAATTACTTTGGTATAATACAATAATGAAAACTCGTATCAATTTATCAATGCATCTGACTTGCGTCAAATTTAAAGTCAAAGATAATGAAGTAATCAATCTCGTAAGTCCCAAATAGAATACAAGAACAAGAGTTGGGTAAACACTGACCCCTGGACACACCAGAGTTGGGTTCAGGTGCCTAGGAGGAGTAAGCATCTCCTGTTGATCGGCCACACCCGTTGCGAGTCCATTGTCTTGATCAGGTAAATGGAGCAATCCGTAGTCAAATAAGTATGAAAAATGGGTCAAAGACAGAAATAGCCGGGTTGCTGTAAATATGTTGATTTCTATTTTGTTGAAGGAAGTACATGAATAAAATTTCACCAAGCTTTCTATTGGCCTTATAGGATGCTTATATTTTAAAAATACTAACAATAAAATAATCGGCAATTAACATACATGTAATAAAATAAATCATAAATAACATGGGTCATAACCAGTATTCGAAAAATTTTACGAGTACATGTATGAATAATAAAGCTGAAAATATTCGGTAAAAAAAAGTAGGTGTCGGACAGGTCTGAAATCGAATCCCACGATATGGGACCAGGCGCTGATGATGGATATCAAAGGTCATGAGGCTACGATAATTGCTAAGTGTTAAGAAAATTTGAACTATTAAAAATAACGCTGGAAAATAATCTAAGTCTGTAAACAGGAAGTAGGTGTCAGACAGGTCTGAAATCAGATCCCACGATAAAGGACCACCCGCTGATGATGTTAAATGTCATGAGGCTACGATAAGTAATTACTGAGTAAAGTGTTACAGAAATCATTTCACCTCCCGCCCTCCGCCATGCTATAAGCCGGTTTTGCACTTATGCAACCCGGCCAAAAACGGCTTAACAATTGCTATGAAACACATCAGACAGTATTTGACCCAATGGCAAGTCGTACTGGCAAACTCATCGATATAACAACCATAGAATTTGCGAAATGCTGCCTTTAAACGTGACTGTTGAAACCCCTGTAACAACTTGTTTGAAAGTAGCCTGCCTCGATTCAAAAACTGATCGCTGGCAGAACAAGCTCATGTGTATCGAAAAAGTTGAGAGACATACACACGATATGCAGGTGATGATGGCATATTGCTACATAAATATGGGAAGTTGACGATGGAGAAGTTGAAATCGTTTCGTTTGTCATGAAGTGGAGTTGTTAGTTTGCCGTATAATATCTATGTTCAATAAAATATCCAAGTAGGAAGCAAACATAGAAGCCTCTATGGTGCCTTTTATTTCTAGTTGGCTGGAATATATTTTGATAGATTTGGGTACAAAAGACAAGTGTTTTTCAAAACTAACCTGATCTCCATACATGTACTTACATATTGTATCAGTCCTCATTGACGTCGATTTCTATATTGTACAGAGGTAATAACATGAATATAGTATTAAATAATCAAATGTAGTCTGCTGAAGTAATCATCGCCACAATTCTGACTCTCAAAATGTTAACAAATGTGACCCGAAATATAACAGTTTTGTTCTGTGTTGCCCTAACGCTGCCTTTCCCACAACGTTCTCCTAAAATACTGTTTAAACTTTCTGTCCTACCTCTTCCAACAGAATCCGGTGGGGATTCGGGTTAGAACCCCTTTCTTGTCGTAAGAGGCTTATAAATGGGACGGTTCTTCAGATGAAACCACAAAAAACCGTGGCCCGTGACACAGCAGGTGTGGCATGATAAAGATTGTTTTCTTACTCATTTTGCCTTTGGTACTTTCATCAAGAAAACAGTGTTAGCTTCATTTGTAAAGGACTTAGAAAACTCTCTTGTGAAAATAGAATGTTGTACTTTAAAACTCTGAATGAAATTGTTCTCATGAAGAAAAACTACCCCCCCCCCCAAACAAGATTTATTTTGAAAATTAATTTCTGTCCGAATAGGAAAGATTCCTAGTTGACATAGGGATTGCAATTTATCGGGTATATGGTCATTTGAAATCCAACGGATATGTTGGGTACAAGGTACACACGAGACAAAACACAATGAAAAACAACCAACTTCAGATAATGTGATGCATAGGCGTGTAAACACACGATTGTCAGTCCTAGATCAAAATGCTTAAAAAGCTAAGTAACAGAAAATTATTTATAAGCCAAGTTCTTTTTTCAAAATCGCCTTTATAGGCTGTCATTTCCGCATGCAGCAAGTATTTTGCTCCATGTAGGGGGAAATAATAGGGATGTGTGGTTGAAAGTCATTTATTCACATAAAATAATAAATGACAATTCACGCCCATGATACATTGAAAATAGTCTCAAACTACTTCATCCCAGCAACATTGTACATAAACAATTATATTATGAAAACATACATGTATGTAGCAACTAAGATGAAGGTTTTCACAAATACCGGTATATATCGTACATTTTAAGACCTCCCAGCCGCATAACAAAAACTACCAGTCATAATAAAAACACCCCGTAGCAAAAAAGGTGGCGCATCAAAAAACAGCCATACGCTTTTACTTCTGGTCAAGGAATAGGGGAGAAAAATAATGACTGATTGCGAGCTTTTCAATTTGACATAGGTCCAAAGTGGACTCGCGTAATGGACTTTGACTTGTGGTGTGTAATTTGCTAGTGTTCCAAGTGTATATATAAAGTAGATAAACAACACTTTAATGCACAAACATGGATTTTGTACCGTGCTAAATGACCCATTGCACTAATTCCCCGCGCTTACCTGTAAGTTCATGCTGAATTGGCGTGCTTCTACAAACTCCAAGACAAGAATGCACGATCGAAAGCAACAGCAAGGTTATTGGCAACACGTACATTCTTATAAGGATGTCCCCACAATGTAGAAGTTACAGAAAGCCTTGAATCTGCGGTAGATTGCGGAACGCGATGTGATGATGCTCCATGCACAAATCATTATAAGTTGGTCACCTGGTCATCATTTTTCATTTGGATATATTTAAGCCATGCATCTCAACCTTTACGACCCAGTGACCATCCCTCATGTATATTGTTTAGGGGTCAAGTGCTGCCCAAATGGTGTATTTAGAGCACTTACTGAAACTGTACAGGAGAACGATACCTAGACTTGTAGACAAGTACAAAGTCATATACTTGAATTTTGTGTGTATATGCAATAACCATTGTAAAATGTAAACCAAAAGTGAAATAAACCCGCTGTATTGCTTATGTTGGCTTTATTAATCATTCTGACAAACCAGAGTCCGCACATCATTCACACTATCAAAACCGCAAACTGACATTTCAAGTCAATTGTCTTGAAGGATGTGCATTAAGGAACGCGAAATGGAAGATATCGCTTAATTTTTCGTTCAATGCTACTATCAAATAAATTGTATTTTCTTTCATGTATATATTCTGGGATCACTTATGGGTAGATTATTTGGAAACTTTTATTATTTTTAAGAGAGGATGATTTAAATAAGAGGCCCATGGGCTACATAGCTCACCTGAACACTTTGGGATTTACAATGTGCCATTATTCAAAGGTATGGACTAAAGTTACATGTAACCTCTGTCATCTTCAAATACCCATAAATGAACATTCATTAATAAGAAAATGCGACAGAGAATCATGTATGATAGATTGAGGCATAGCCCCTGGGGCTCTTTGATTATGTTCTCCATGATACGATGAAAACAAGAAAATATATGGCTGGAGGGTGGGGATTTCAATAGTTTTAAAACGTTAAATAATTTTGGAAAGGGTGAGGTCAGTCATGACCCCAGAGGCCCTCCACATATATGGTAATGAACTTGCCTCAACACAAGGATCAAGAAAATACATACTTTGAGTGTGGGGATTTCAATAGTTTTCAAGATACATGTATTAAAATTAAATAATTTTTAAAAGGGCGGAGGCAGGCATGACCCCAGGTACACATGTGTCAATGAACTTGTATCAACACAAGGAAGAAGAAAATATATGGTTTGAGGGTGGGGATCTCAAAAAAATTAAAAGATATTAAACAATTTTTAAAAGGGCAGTGGCATTTATGACCCAAGGGGTCCTCCACACATGTTTCAATGAACTTGTATCAACACAAGCAACATGGGATTATATGGTTTGAGGGTGTGGATCTCAATAATTTTCAAATTATTTGACCATTTTTAAAAGGGAGGGCAGTCATCACCTCAAGGGTCTTCCACATATGTGTCAATGAACTTACATGTATATCAACACAAGGATCAAGACGATATATGGTCTTAATAGTTTACAAGATACATGTATTCGACCATCCTGCTTAAGAATTGTTTTTACCTAAACTTTATCTCCCTATTGTAGCCCCCATCTTGACCCCCGGTGTTGGGATTGCAAATATTTAAACAAACATGAATGCTTCCATGTTAATTTGACAAACTGAACACTGACTGTTCTTGAGAAGATTTTTTTATTTACCTATGTAAACCTTTGGTCCCCTATTGTGGCCTCATAGCTTGACATCGGAGGCCACCATTTGAAGAAAATTGAATATACACTAGTTATACAATAATACTTCCATGTTGATTTGGCAAACTGTGAACGTTTTGTTCTTGAGAAGAAGATTTCCGTATAAATAAACCTATGTTAAATTTTGGTCCCCTATTGTAACCCCATCCTGACCCCGGGGGCCACCATTTGAACAAACATAAATCTTCACTATTCAATTAGGCTTCCATGTTTATTTAACAAACTCTGCACTTGCAGTTCTTGAGAGGAATATTTATAAAGATAGTTCCCAGTATAAACCTATATGTATATCAACTTTGGCCCCCTATTGTGGTCCCACCTACACCCGAGGGCATGATCTGAACAAACTTGAATCTACTCCATATCAGAAAGTTTTCAGATTAATATCCACTCTTCTGGTCAATGGTTCTTACGAAGATTTATAAAGATTTTCCCTTTATTATACCCCTACCCCACGCAACGAGTTGCGGAGGTATAATGTTTTTGACCCGTCTGTCAGTCCGTCAGTCCTGTTTTTTTTTTTTTTGCAAGCGCAACTCCTCTGAAACCGCTCAACAGATTATCGTGAAACTTTGTAGTGATGAAGAACATACTGTGTAGATTGCGCATATACACAGGAAATTCCAATTCATTTTTTTCGGGAATTATGCCCTTTTTTGAACTTAGAAATTTGGCCACAAATAAATATACTATTGAAACAGTTTGTCAGCGCAATTCCTTGAAACCGCTCAACAGATTATCGTGAAACTTTGTAGTGATGAAGAACATACTGTGTAGATGCGCATATTACACAGGAATTCTGATTCATTTTTTTTCGGGGAATTATGCCCCTTTGACCTCTTCACCAATTTAACACTAAATGGAAGAATTGATAAAATTATTGTATGTTTAATGAGAAGATCTCTTACTTTATTTTAGAAAAACAAGCATTGCTGAGAGTATTGCATAGCAATACATAGTCCCCTTATCCGAAATTACATAAAATTATTGTACTGCAACAATATTCTAATTGCATTATATAGGCTATAATATCGATCATATTTATTGGTAAAGCCTGGATAGGACAAGGACATATACTCAGTGAAAAATGATCGATGGAAACCAAACTCGAACTTGATCTGTAACTTGGTATGGCAAAGCAATGTACCAAATATCAAATGAATATCTGCAAGCAGTGAGAAAAAAAAGTCGGAAAACTGATAATTTATGAAATTTCTAAGTCCAAGGGCCATAACTCAGTGAAATATGGATCGATAAAACCAAACTCGAACTTGATCTGTAAACTTGGTATGGCAAAGCAATGTACCAAATATCAAATGAATTATCTGCAAGCAGTGAGAAAAAAAGTGCGGAAAACTGATATTTATTGAAATTTTCTAAGTCCAAGGGCCATAATAACTCAGTGAAATATGGATCGATGGAAACCAAACTCGAACTTGATCTGTAACTTGGTATGGCAAGCAATTGTCCAAATATCAAATGAATATCTGCAAGCAGTGAGAAAATAAGTGCGGAAAACTTGATTTACCGGACTGACGGAGGTGACAGACAGACAGACAGACGGACGGAGTGCCAAACCTAAAGTCCCCTTCGACGTCGTCGTAGGGGATTAAAAAAATCCTAGTATAATCAATAGTTAATCAATTTTATGTGATCCATTTATAACCGATATTCAATTATGATTTTCTACCATGATTGCCCAAAACTACATTTTCAAGCAATGTAGGAGCGTGGGTGTATGTAGCTTGCTCACTTTTTCTTTCATTTTATGCATGTAAAACTTTGATCCCTTATTGTGGCCCCACCCTACCCTCCCGGTGGGGTTTTGAACAAAACTGAATCTCCACTATCAGCATTTCTGTTCCAGTGGTTCTTGAGGAGAAGAATTTTAAAGATTTTCCAATGCATATATATGCACATGTACAACTCTGATCCCCAATTGTGGCCCCATTGTACCCACAGGGGTCATGATTTGAATAAACTTGAATCCCCACTATATCAGGAAGCTATCATATAAATTTCAGTTTTTCTGGCCCAGTGGTTCTTGAAAAGATATTTAAATGACCCCCACCCTATTTTTGCATTTTCATTATTATCCCCCTTTGATGGGAGCCTGGTCCTTCATTTTAACTAACTTTAATTAATTCCCTTTACCCAGGGGTGATTTGTACCGAGTTTAGTTGAATTTGGCCCAGCGGTTCTGGAGAAGAAGTCGAAAATGTGAAAAGTTAACAGACGGACGGACGGACAAAAAGCGATCAGAAGAATTAAAAAAAACAACAACAAAGACATGAATTAGAAAGAAATATACATAGAAAGTATTGTTTTCCTTACCAGTATCATGAATATTAATTATAATGAACTGCATATAAATGCACATGTATTGACGGTATCACTCCACACCGGCATACTCTGTAGTAGAGCGTGTGAACACTATGCGCTTAATGAAAAGTACATAAATTGTACATGTGTGCCGGCGTGAACCGTTGCAGATAGCAATATATTGATTAATTATATATATCGTTTTACGTCCCCAACGGCGGTCTCAGGAATTTGTCGAAGGGGAGGGGGGCGGTTCGTTGAAAAAATGAGCCAGTAAGCTTAAGGTCTGGGATGAAGTCAAAGTGGGGGCCCAGGGGGCGAAGCCCCCGGAAGCTCTCGGGTTTTGGTGCTTTTAAAGTTACTTTTAGGTTAATTTTAGCTATACATAATAATTAAGTTTGGTCACCAAAAGGGGGGGGGGCCCCTTTCTAAATCCGCCACTGGTCCCACCGAGAATGTTTCACCTCATATGGAGACGTCACCATTACCGGTGAAGGGCTGCAACATTTGGCCTATGCTCGGCACTCAGGGCCTTTGAGCAGGGAAGGGATCTTTATCGTGCCACAACCTTCTGTGACACGGGGCCTCGGGTTTTGCTGTCTCTTCCGAAGGACCGCCCCATTTAGTCGCCTCATACGACACGCAAGGGGATGCTGGGGACCTATTCTAACCCGGACCCCCACGGGTGTTGCAGATAGCAAGATAAAGATACAAGGTCGTGACACTTTTTGGGGTCCAGGTCAATTCTGTGAATATGTATTTCAATCTATGCACTATGTGACAAATTATGGTCAGGACATTTGCATTGTGACCATGACCTTTTACCATTAACCTTGTCTCAAGATCATGACACATCCTTTGGTCCAGGTCAACAATTCTGAGAAGTATTCAAATCCATACACTCGCTGAAAAGTTCCCGGAAAATGTTAAAACCACTGTGTGCAATCGTCATAAGGGCAACAATTCTGCGAAATATTGTTCATATCTACATGTTGCAGAGAGAGTAAGAAGTTATGGCCCGGACAAACTATTTCGGTAAGAAGCCATACAACATTAGTATAAAGACTGGCGTATAAAAAAAACCCTCCTTATTAGTCCCCTAGCGGTTTGTAACCGGACTACCGGAGGCGACTATAGCTGTCTGCATGTCTTCATGTCTGTCTGTCCCCATTGGTTTTCCGCACTTTTTTTTTTACTGCGTGCATATATTCATTTGATATTTGATACATTGCCTTGCCATACCCAGTTGCAGATCATGTTTGCGTTTGGTTTCGATCGATTCATTTTCACTGAGTTATCATAATGGCCCATGGACTAAGAAAATTTCATAAATTATCAGTTTTCCGCATTTTTTCCTCACTGCTCGCAGATATTCATTTGATATTTGGTACATTGCTTTGCCATACCAAGTTACAGATTGAGTTTGGTTTTGATCGATCAATATTTCACTGAGTTATGGCCCTTGGACTTAGAAAATTTCATAATTTATCAGTTTTCCGCACTTTTTTTCTCACTGCTTGCAGATATTCATTTGATTTTTGGTACATTGCTTTGCCATACCAAATTACAGATTGAGTTTGGTTTTGATCCATTTAATTTTCACTGAGTTATGGCCTTGGACTTGGAAAATTTCATAATTTATCAGTTTTCCGCACTTTTTTCTCACTGCTTGCAGATATTCACTTGATATTTGGTACATTGCTTTTCCATACCCAATTACAGATTGAGTTTGGTTTTGATCCATTTAATTTTCACTGAGTTATGGCCCTTGGACTTAGAAAATTTCATAATTTATCAGTTTTCCGCACTTTTTTCTCACTGCTTGCAGATATTCATTTGATATTTGGCACATTCCACATACATCAAATGTGTGTTAGGGTGCTTTCAAAGCATGTAAAATTATTTTTAAAAATCTATTTCTTTTATAAAACCTTTAAGCATTTCATCTAACGTATCATCTAGAAACAAGTTTTGATGATGGCGAGAGGGCGTCTACATTAATGTACCTGAACATTACATGTAACTCCGAAAGTTTATTACCTAGTTGAAGCTTTGGGATATTGTTACACATCAAGTAAGAACTCTATCGGTTTTTGGAAAATATCCGTCTTAGCCGTCAAGGCCACAACCCCCCCCCCCCCCCCAAGAAAAAAAATCGAAAAATTAGGTTTCCGGACAATTACTCCAAAAGTTCAAACTTGATTCAATTGAAATTTTGGGATATTGTTATCCTATCAATATTTGGAAAATTCTGGTCAAGATCACGGTTACAGCATCCCCGATGCCTTTTGATTTTCTCCAGGTGTCTCTTGGCTGGTTGACCTTTTCTTTCACTGAAAGCCTCATTATTCACGTGGAAAATTCTCGCTTACTGAGACAGAAACACAGTGTAACCAATGAAAATTCGTGCATTTCGAAAATATTCGCAAACCAGTAGTTGAGTATGATTTTATTCTCATAATCAGATAAAACTCGACATAAGAAAGAGTTTACTGATGTTTGTTTTACGCACTTCTCGACTGAATGAAATGATGCTCTGGGTTGTAACAGTAAACGATCTTTATTGTGTCAACTACAGCAGATCTCTCACAACCAGAATATACGTCATAAGTTTGGCGCAGCCAAGACACAAACGTGAATCAAATCCACGACCTTCAGTCACAGAGCGAATGATAGATACATATATAACATGCACCTCTCAAGCTTTTGATATACAAGACATACAGTTGTAGCTTAAAAAATATAGCCTATCTTTCTCTTTGATTTCTGAAATTTCTATGACAATTTGATATTTCTAAGGCCAAACAAGGGACACAGAGAAAACTTCACACATACTGCTGTACAAACATTTATATATCTATTTCAAATTGTCTGTATTCAGACATCGAAGCAAAATTGTATAACAGTTACGTATTCAGTGGATGTTTTGACGAGTTTGTGATTTCCCGTCTTATTTACATGTATGTGTATGTGTGACCGGTCAACAGGGGATGCTTACTCCTCCTAGGCACCTGATCCCACCTCTGGTGCGTACAGGGGTCCGTGATTGCCCAACTCTTGTTTTTGTATTATATTTAGGACTTACGAGATTGCTCACTGTTTGTTATCTTTGCCTTTACATGTACATACATGTACTTATGACATCATCATGTATTTACCGTTTCCTAGAAACAAACACTACAAAACTATTTTATTGAATTGCCTCATAATTATTGCTAACGCCCTCGGCGCTAGCATATACGTTAGTGTTTTTGCAGCTAATGCGCATGCTTGGCGGCCATAGTGCGGCATTATGGGAGTTCTATATTTATAAGCCTCCCTAAAAACAATACGTCTAATAACTCTATGATTTTATACACACAAGAAAAAAGATTGCTGATACGTATACTATCTTTATTCAGGAAGTTCTATTAATTAATCTAACAATAACTTTTTAGGTAATGAACTCTTTCGATACTTTCCGTAAGTCAGGTAATTTACATTCGGTTCTTTCCGTAACGTCATGTGATATATGCATGAGGTTTGTCTGGTCCCCGTCCCGCCACTCTTTGATCACTCGTTACGAGTGATCAAAGAGTTGCGAGGTCGGGGACCAGACTAAGCATGAGGTACGAATGCTAGTGGTTATACTAGGGCAAAGCGTAATGTTCATTTGGCGTGCGTAGGAAAAACAGCAGGTCAATTTCTAAATCAAAGTTGGCGCAAAATTATCTCTTGAGTTAAGGAAATTCAAGTAAACTGTGTCCATGTTCATTTATAGGAGCGGAGGGTGTATCAGTGGCGGATCTAGGATTTGTCAAAAAGGGGAGGGGGTTCGTTGAAAGAGGAGGCCAATAAGCTATCCAGAGGTCTGGGTTGAAGGCAAAGTGGGGGCCCAGGGGTAAAGCCCCAGAAGCTCTCGGGGTTTTAGACCTTTATTTTTTTTTTAACTTTCAGTGGTTAATTTAATTTAGCTTTACATCTAGATACATAATAATTAAGTTTGTTTATCAACGGGGAGGGGGGTCCCTCTAAATCTAGCTGTGAGTATTAGATATGCAAGACTCCAAAGTGCGATGGTCGCCCCAATGTGCGATGGTCACGCCAAAGTGGAGTCCCATCGCACTTTGGAGTCCTATATTTCACACTTTCACATGATGCCTTCAAAGATTATGTTATTACCAAGCACGAAGGTTCAAATATTATATAAAACAAAAATCTGATTCATTAAAGTATTTACTACACTTCTTCAATTTCTTATTAATTATCAGATATGGCGCTAGCATTCTAATCTTTTTTGATAGATAAGCTTGTATAGAATACATGTATATAGGGCCGTAACCAGAAATTCCATTGGGGGTGCATAAGACTAAGGCAAGGGGGTCTGAAGACCGCTAATCATGCCCCAGCTGGTCCAGGGGGCGAAGTCTCCTGAGGCTACGAGATGTTAGCATTTTCATTGGGTTTGGGGCCGCTTTAGGTCCCCTCCCCAGCGGGTCCAAGACAGGCCTTGGTAGGGGGTCCAGGGGGCGAAGAAGCCGAGAGGTTTTTAGCATTTGTATCTTAAAGGGGGGGGGGTGTTCAACCCTCCTCCCCGCCCCTGGTTATGGCCTTGATGTAGTTGTTTGAAGTACGTGAACGGTCTGTCCAATACTGGCAAGCAAAAATAATGGATTCGGAATAAAGTAGGAAAGAATTTTTAAAACATGAATTTAACAAAGTTGTCTGTATGTTTGCTTCATACTGTAAATTACATTATATGTGTACTAGTGTATGCAACGAACGCAAACGAAATATACATGACATATCGAAATGATATCATGCCGACGTTTTCTTTATTTTGTTAAAACTTTCAACATTACAATACGCTAAATGATTGACGAACTCTGTATTGCCAACCTTTAAAAGATAAGCAAAAATATTTGGTCGTACCTGTGTAGAACATGGAAACATAATGGGGTTGTGAATCAAAATGATAAAATCTAAAATCATCAGCTACAAACAAGTGAACGATTTTCTCAAACAAGGTACCTTTTTTTGCATCGTGTGTTCTCAGCTATACAAGTACATGTATTACTAAATAGGAAAAAAAACACTGTTTCAAGGACACATTTGCTGATTATGGTTGGGATTTCAGAAATTTACTAATTTCTTTTACGCAAGTTGATATGCTTGTGATGTATGAATTACATATATGTTCAATTCATGGTACCAGTCCTTTATATTGATAGATGAAAGATGACTTTTTGTATTTGTAATGTTACTTTTCTCTGACAAAATGATACTTTGATTATTGTTTACATTTTAACGTAATAAAAGTTTGTGCAAAAAAAACCCCAAAAAACAAACAAACAAAAAACAATAATAAATGAATAAATAAAAAAAAAAAAGAAGAAGAAAAAAAGAAGCATTTGAAATGTGTACTTTCTCATCTTTTGACAAGAATAGCATGTGCTTTTTAGGTGCTAGAGGGTTTTTTTTTGTTTTTTTTTTTGTTTTGGTTGGTGATATTCTACCACGTGCACCTTCGCTAGCCATGGGTTTTCGGTTCACTCCGCTCCCCATTTATGTGGAGCGGAGTGGACAAAAAAAAAAACACTCGGCTAACGAAGATGATATTCTACATGTACAAAACTAGCTTAATTTGCTTAATTTTACATTGCTTTTTCCATCGAGTACTGTGTTCTCGTCGTCGCATTGTTAATCTAAAAAGCACTTCGATTCAATTCAATAGATACAACAAAGGTATCATAATATATGTATATGTGCAATTACTAGTTCTCTGATGAAAGAAATGGGATAGTAGGTATGAGTCCCGGGAATATAGTGATGCAACACCAAAGAGAGAGTCAATGCATTTTTATTATTTGGGTGTTGTATGTATTCAGTTTTAACAAAAATTACCATTTTCAAATGCTCAGAAACAGCTGGTCTATACAAAAATGTACCATTAGCAGTTTTAAAATTTAAAGCGGTTGGAGTGGACAAGCTTTAACCTGTGACTGAACCAAAACTAGAAAACTTCTCACAATTCTGAGTACAGATAATTCATATACATGTACGTACACACATGTGCATGTAGCTTCAACATTACTTGAGTATGATTAAATGTTTCTAATTTTTTTTTCACTCTTAGGCGATTCGTAAATAAGTATATGCTGTTCAGATTGTCACCTAAATTGTGAAAAGATTGTTCTTACAATAGGGACTCATATGTGTGACGTGTGGCATAGTATGGCAGCTAGAGAATAAACTATAGATGCATGAGGATAAGTATAAACCTAATTCATGAAAGACGAAAATAAAAGTCCCATTCCTAAGGGGGATTCAAAGAGAGATCCGCCTAACCCGCCCATCCCCATACTGAATCCGTCCATGTTTTGTCTACCACCTAATCCGCCCATCCCCATACTGAATCCGTTCGTGTTTTGTCTACCACCGCCCGTGTGTCCAGCCGGACTCCCAACGCCAGGTGATGGACGTCGAAACCCACTTTGGCTACTGCCACCAACATTCATTCCACCACCGACATCCATTCCGCCTCCAAAGATATTCATTAACAGGAAAGACTCCATAAGGCCCTCGGGCCGTTCTGCCGGGCGCCCAGTTGGTGTTGGTCTTCTTCCACCACCTAGGAGGACATCGATAGGGTTAACGGGGGGTGGGTTGAGTCCCTGCCAGAACTGCATTGCTTGTGGATATTGTTGATTAGCAATACGTCTGGCCATTCCCATCATCATTTCGTTTCGGCGACGCTCCTCTGCCGCTGGCCCAATGCTGTAGCAGTCTGTAACGTTGTCGATGTCAGAAATCAATGCGATTCGGCATCCGTCTGGCACCGGGTGACAACCTTTTGGCACGTGAATGGGATCTTGAGAAGCCACTCCATACCTAGAAATGTTGCAAAACAATTCTTGATAGCGTCAATTAAAAATAAACTTGAATCGAATAACGTATAGCCGGCTTTTTTGGCGGGACACAAATTCAGCGGATTTGGGTGTACATTAACATTACTTTACATTAATTTTGGTGGATATAATTTTTCCAAAGTCGTATTCCATTTTTTTTTTTTAATTTCTATCCACTATATAAGCAATTTAACAGATCTATTTCAACAACAGGCCCAAGGGCCACACCGCTCACCTGAAGCACAGCTGCTTCACACTAAGAAAGAGGGCAGTAGTTTGGGATTTAGAATGTAAAACCACTGTGGACTAAATCTAACTATGTTCCGGGTGGAGGCATTTGATCTGAACCAACAATTCTTACTCCATATCAAGGAAGTTTTCAGGTAAACATCCACTCTCTGATTCAAAGAAAAGATTTTTAAAGATTTCTCTATATATCTGCATGTAAAAACTTTAATCCCTATTGTGGCCCATCGTACCCCCGGGGGTATGATTTGACTCAATACTTGAAATCTCCTCTATATCAGGAACTCATTAAATTTCAGCTTTCCTGGCTAGTGGTTCTTGAGAAGAAGATTTTTTAAAGATTTTCCCCTAATATTAATCATATGTACAACTTTGATCCCCTATTGTGGCCCCATCGTACCCTCCGGGGGTCATGATTTGAAAGAACTTGAATCTCCTCTATATCAGGCAAGATTCCATATAAATTTCAGCTTTCCTGGCCTAGTGGTTCTTGAGAAGAAGATTTTTAAAGATTTTTTTCCTCTATAATATATGTCAAACTTTGATCCTAATTGGGGCCCCACGTACCCCCGGGGGTCAATGATTTGAACAAACTCTGAATCTTCACTATATCAGGAAGCTTCCATATAAATTTCAGCTTTCTGGCCCATTGGTTTTGAGAAGAAGTTTTTAAATGACACACCTATTTTGCATTTCGTTGATTATCTCCCTTTGGTGAGGGCCTGGTCCTTCATTTGAACAAAATTAAAGCCTCCTCACCCAAGGATGATGTGTACCAAGTTGGTTGAATTTGGCCCAGCGGTTCTTGAGAAGAAGTTGAAAAGTGAAAAGTTTACGACGACAAAACGACGACGACAGACAACGGACAAATTTTGATCCCAAAGCGCCCTTCGGCTCAGGTGAGCTAAAAAGTATACTTGTATGAAAGTAACCACACTTTAATCGCATTCATTTATTTACAAAATAATTCAATATACCTGGTAATCAAACTACCAAGAACCTGGTACAGTGAAACGTCTGACAGTTACTTTAACATTTTGACTAGTGGAATGTCTTCTTCAAGTTGACCTTTTAGTGTTTGTGCAATTACATACACCAACATTGAATTGTCCTTCTTTAGACTTTTAAATTAGACCCGAGATTTGGCGGAATTAATTTTGGTGAATATTTGAATACCTCCAAAATTATATACTCGACCCCTTCCCCCGCCAAAAAAAAAGAGCTATACGGTAATACAAGCTGTATTAGAGTCTCATTTATTACGAAGTATTGCACAATATATCCATCACCATTAGAAAAAAAACATGAATAACTGAGCTGCATGCATTTGAAGGTAAAAATTTTCTCAGTTTTCTTTTAAAATTTATTTTATGCTGGTCAGTGTGGGAACATATCTCGGACAGGAACCCATATATCCGCAGGGCCAGGAGATAATGGCGGAATGCAGGGTGACAGATCGCTTCGTGCCCTATGCTTGCCCTTGTCAATTGTCAGATTCTGCGATGAAAGCCTTGTACGTGACTTTAAAACGAACCCTGGGGTGTAAGGTTTGTGCAATATCAATCTTCATTACAAATGTCATACCGTCTGAGCGAAACAGCAATTCATTATATACAATATAGTTCATAATTACTTTTTCACAGGTCTCGTCGTTATAGTGTAGGTTGAGATGATGCATATGTATTCATAACCTACATGTAGACTAAAGAAACGAAACTTTTGAATGTACAGAAATGTCCACGAGTTTGGATTAATATTGTGGTTTCAACATTGCTATTTTTACTCCCTACGACACTAAGTAAATTAAAGACGATTATTATTTTTTTTTTAAAACATCAAATTGAAAAATGAGCTAGATACATGAATTGATTTGTAATGATAAAAGAAAAGATGACAGTAACATTGTAATCATTACAATTACATTACAATCTAGATCCATTTTATTTTTTTGACAAAACTTCTGCACATATCTGTTTAATTACTATTGACAAAATGTTCTTATAAAATGCAGCCTCGTCACACCGTTTCCAATAAATGGTACAGTATATTACGAGCATTATCTGCGCCCCCTACAACAAAGGTGAAGTGACGGACCGCTGGATGTACCAAGGTGGGATAAGGTGTGTAAGGAGGAGTAAGCATCCCCTGTCGACAGGTCCCACCCACCATGTGCCCTACATCTTCATCAGATACACAGAGTAACTGTTTTAAATTGACAGTGCTCTTAGGTTTCAGACACTTAAAATAAGCTGTCGCCGATAGAATAGTTAAACCTGCATCGATGTCTTCAAATGAAGGCAGAGGCTGGCTGTTCCTTAATTTTCAATGTGTTTCCTGTAACATAATTAACAAGTTTTCCATAGAAACGGTATTAGTTTTATTTAATGCCAGATATGAAAATGGCAGTAAGAAAGAGTAAAGGATGTATGTGAAGTTTTTTTTCTCGTTATCAAACGTTCAAAAATATAGAGTGTGAAATGAATTAGTTTGAGAATTCACATTTCAAACCAAACGTATCAAAAAACAAGAGGCTCACAGGCCTTAACGGTCACTTGAGTTCAATAGCCACACAGAGGGTCTCATATTTGCAATTTCTTAAGTCTCAATACAGAGTATTTTGTTCACATGTTAATATCTTTTCAATATATGCAATGATTCCTATTCATATACACAAGATTATCATTTCAATTCTCACAAGACTGTTCAAGAATTTTAAATGAAAACCATATTGCTACTTTAATGTCCAGTGAGCTTGACCTTTGACATTTTGGACCCAAAATTCAATAGAGAACATCTTTGACCCATGGTTAAGTTCATGTGTATGATATGGTGATTCTAGGAAGGATATATGCTGAAGAGCCTGGAAATCATATTGCTATTTTGATGTCCATGTGCACTTGACCTTTTGACCTTTTGACCCAAAATTCGATAAAGAACATTGCGTTCATGAGTATATATGTATGATATATGACTCTAGGTAGACAGGATAATGCTCCTGGAACGGAAAACCATGTACTTAATGATCTGTCCAGTATGATATAGATGTGACTCTAGGCAAAATGGATAATTCTCTGAGCCCAGACCACAATATCTGCTTACGTCATGTCCAGTGTGCTTGACCTTTTGCCTTTTGACCAAATGCAATAGGTAGAACCATATGCATGATATGGTGACTCTTGGTAGAAAGGCTAACACTAATAGTGTGGGAACCATTCTGCCTACGACGGAGGGACAGACAACTTGATTCTAGTAACACCCCCCCCCCCTACATTGTTGCATGGTGTGGTATAATTATGACAAAAGGATTCCCTTCTCATTCCAAAATATTCATATTACTTTCCACATTAATATCAATAGCATGAAAAGATCGCTTTTCAATTTGTTTAACATATAAACACTTATGTACAGTTGACCCCCCCCCCCTGCCCTGGGGTCAGAACCTACTCCGGGGATCACCAAAATTTACAATTTTGTTAAAGCTTCCTGCCTCACATCACTTATGATTGGTTTTCTCTCAGACATGGTGGGGTTTGTAAAGAAGGTTTTTGAAAATTGGTCACTTTTGGGCAGTTTTTGTGTGCCCGCCCCCAAGGTCCCAGGGTGCAAGAGACCTGAAATTTACAATTTATGTGCCCCTTTCCCATAAGATGCTTCATACCAAATTTGAAAATAATTGGACTGGTGGTTATCAAGAAGGAAGTTCAAAATGTTCAATTGTTTAACGGAGCGACGCGACGACGGATGAAGACCAATTGCAATGGTACCTGAATTTACTCAGGTGACATAAAAAAAATCTGTAAACAGGAGGTAAGATTTCAAATACCACTGTAATGTTTGGGGGGTTTTTTTTGTTTGTTTGTTGTTGGTTTTTTTCATAATTTATTTACTTTTGTTGTTTTATTAGGGGTGGTTGGGGATGGACGTCTATTCATACTAAGACATCACCAACGATAGGTTAAGTCCTATCGTAGCACTCAAGATCTCATTTACGTAACAACGCCTGTCAATATGATAAAAAAAACACTACGCAACGAAAAAAAGACGTTTCGCTGACATACATATCATTTAATTTTATTTCACGTGTTAACCTAACACCGATTATCATTGGTTAAAACACCTTTTAAGAATTGAGGTGATTTTCGATCACGTACCTGAACAAAAAGTAATGTCTAATGGACATTGTTTTGTTGTTGTAATATATAATTAAATGATAAGAAATAAATCTTATATTTTTTCGGGTGATATGCAGGTTATCCCCGAGATTTTAGACGGTAAAACTTTTCATCAATGCGCTTCGCGCATTGATGAGTTTTACCGTCTAAAATTCGGTGATACCTGCATCACCCGAAAAAACATAAGATTCATTTCTTATGTAATAACATAATTTAAACCCACATGTATGTTTACTACTAGTCATCTGGCCCCGGGATCATGCAACAAACTCAGACCTACGGTAAGTCAAAATTTCTATCACCAGTAAAATCGTCATTACTTTTGAACTGAAAATCCTAATTTACAGACACTAATGATATGATTAAACAATTATGAATAACAATTTTATTTTAGAATGATTGACTTCACATTGCAGAAGTCAAGATGTTGCATGATCCTTGAGCCTGATATTCTCCTATTTGTGTGTATTATTTCCCTTTGTTTCACAGGCAGCATCATGTATTTCAACTTCCCTTTGGGTTACCGTTTACAAACACAGCATCCGTACTTCATGGGAGGTCCATACCTGTTTACATTTACTCACTAGCCGCATGTTCGAATCAATTACTTGTGGTCGTTTTCAGACTACATACTACATTGTATTAGAGAAACTTAGCATAAAATGCCAAAGACATATAGTAATGGAAGTCTATAGTATAAAAGTGGAGACATTGGTATTCAAACCACAGGTATGCAAATTGGACCTGTCCAAAATACCAATGAGACTGTCGCTATATGACCCCGGCTATTCCTCCCTTAAAATATCCGAATTCCAAGCTATTTAAAGTCACCTGGCATGGACGTGGAAATTGTCTTCATTATATACATGTAAAAAGAAAAAAAAAAGTGTTTTTTCATAAGAGGGGTCAAGTCTCCATATACATTATACATATATGTATGAACATGCATTAACATATTTTATTCAGTTCACAGTGGAAACTTGACCCACTTCATACGAAATTGTGCTTGGAAAAGTCAAATTTACTGTTATTTTGTGCATTTTTCGCGTATACGTGATTTTGAATATATTTTTTAAAGGTTCCTTTTAATTGAGCACATAATAAGTTTTTTTTAAACACTGGATTGATTGTTTTAACTAGAATATGAATTTTACGTTTTCTAGAAGGTACAATTTTAAACTTTGATATTTATTCCTCTGTGGGCTCTCCGCTCTATCTAAAAGTCGCCCGTATTCTTTCCTTCACAAAATGATACTTACGTCAAATTACTTTCAAATTGGCAATACAGTTGTGTAATAATGCACGACGTAAAATGAAACTTTACATGTATTTTGCAACTCATCTTACCCACAGCAAGTAAGTCCTAGGCGACTGCACGTGCATCTTTGACAATCACGTGTTTCAAACTTAGAATCCAGGAGGAGTTCAATTTCTACGGAGGCGTTTCCCTTGGTGACATTGTGAACGCAGTAATGCCGTACCCGACCTGTGTCTGAGGTAAAAAAAAAAAATAAATCATACTGCAATTATACAATCGGTTAAATATCATTATGGATGACAGTTGGATATGCTCTTTTTGTATTATATGATGAAGATCTCGTAAGTTGTTTAAATATAATATTTAAGAATTTGAAAATAAACTGCGACGCTTTACTTCACGAAGCGCGTTTGCGCTTCTTGCAATTGAAAAGTATGCTGCCGTATAGCGGGGCAGTTCATACCCTTATGACTTTCAACAAAATATATTTTTTTACTTATGTTCTACTTTCATTTCTGTCTAAACTCACAGTCGTTAAAATAGTGGTACTATATTTAATACAACTCGTACACACAGTGTTCACACTCGTGACTATCATTTCAATTTGTAAAAAAAAAACGATGGCAAAAAACTATCAATTACACCGCAAAATACGTTCAAAAAAATTAAAGACCTTGTAGATTTGGTAGATTTAGGGTATAATTGCCATTTCAGCAACTCGATCACCCTTCTTGCTAAATATTTAAAAACGAAGTTTAGAAATAACCAATACTTACATGTTGTTTCAATTTTTGCTGGGATGACGGTGCATTCACAATGTACATACGAAACTATTGCAAACAGTAAAGCTAGGCCCCCGGTCCATCCGAACGTTACCGTTAGACCCATCTTGCGAAAGTGAAAACCATTGAGCAGCAGGCAATCTACCACCGTCACACCTTTGTATGTCCCCTCCGGCAAAATTTGACGCACCCCTCATTTTTTGCCTGTAATCCAAGCGGACGGAGTTCTTCACGACTAATCTAGCCTTTCGGTTAACTAACTACAATGAGTATTTCTTTTCAACTCAGACTGAAGTTTTTTAAAAACAAGATTTATTGATTTCATCGTGATTACAACAAATTCTACAGTCTTAATACCTGTCCATAAATTGTCTGGTCAGCCAGCTGCCGCAGACGCTGGCACGTTACAGGACCGGCTCTGACATATTAATGCTAATGTAACCATGTCTTACGAAAGATGAAATTGGTTGCCGGAGTTTTATGCACATCTTTATTTAATAATAAACATGCCATAACTATTAAATAACGAGATGTATATCGCCAACAGAAAACTTTAATATTTTCTATATACACTGTAACTACTACTACTACTGTAGTTACCAATCCCTACATAATGTAGAAAGGAAAAAAGGGGGAGGGGTAATGTATTGCTGTCATTTTCAAAATGCACCTCATACATGTTTTGTGCGAATCAGCCTAGATACATAATACTAATCAAAGAAATGACAAATTTTAATAATTTCATAAACTATGTACGAGTACTTTATATTATAAAGTTCAAAACTGTGCAGAAATTGAAAATTATTAATGATTTTTCTTACATAACATCGACTAGGACTTCTTTCTGTTTGTACTGAATAAAGGCTATTTGTATCCGGAAATAGGAACACTAGTACCGCTGATCTGGATCCATGAGCTCCTTCATACTACATTTGTACCAGTTATTGCCATTAGCAATCATGAACAAACGAGGTGAATGTAAATGGCACAAGTACGGCATATTCACGGGCTCACCGTCTAGTTTATGGGGTATTCAAAATGATTAATTAAAATGAAAAACGTGATCAGTTATCACGTTTTCCATTGTAATATTTCATTAAAATGCTTACTGCTTAATACAAACTGAAATTCATGTTACATGTAATATTCATCGTTCCCGCCCTATGACTTTTCGTTTTACGCAATCTAAGATTTGTACATTATGTAAGTTGCAGGGAATATCGACACATTGGAGGCTTAATTTGAATACGCATGTACTGTATATTTCTCGGGCTCGTTATACATGTACATGGTCCCAACTACTACTATTGCATGTACATAAAAGTTCAAGTAAGTTCGTTCTTGGACCTAGAGCATGTAAATACCAGCACACCTTATACACAAACGACAACATGAACCCTTCACCACGCTAATACCAAAGTCACTATACCAAGGCAACATCTTTCTG
Organism: Ostrea lurida; assembly: GCA_903981925.1. NCBI lineage: Eukaryota > Metazoa > Mollusca > Bivalvia > Ostreida > Ostreidae > Ostrea > Ostrea lurida. Next base: position 19,977 of record CAJDSM010016905.1, on the reverse strand, counting down.
ACCGTAAGCGCAAGTTCTTTAAAATTTTCAGGCTTTCCAAAATGATGTACACAAGCTTTGCTCATTATACATGTACATGGTCAAGATTACATTCTGAGTTTTGTTTTGTGTATGATAATATACAAGACATCTGTTAAAGTTTTCAAGACGCGGTATTCTAACGTTTAGGGTGCATTCGCTTCGCAACCGAGTTTGTCCCGGGAGTTTGTTTGACATCGGGAAGAACTGTTCAAGTGAAAGTAACCTTTCTTTTGGATAGGACCTTAGAAAATGAGGACCCATTGTCACGGTAGGCACGATAAAAACACTCTTAAATACAAAATATGTAACACTTCACCTACAGATGATATGAAACGTCTCTACTTGAGTGAACAATTCCCGAAACTTAAATATAAAACAGCAAAAGAAAAGAAAATTATTTGCAATTAATTTGCTCCTTGTTTGATAGTACCTCAGACTACTTGCTGTAAAAGTTTTTTTATTTCATTTATTTATTTATTTATTATTATTATTATTGGATTTTGTGTGTATGTGTGTGTGTTTTGTTGTTACTGTTGTTCCGTTTGTTTTTTATTTAAAGTTATAATATAGAGGGCGTACTATAACTCACTTTGTAATTAACTATCGAGGAAACTTTATTCCTGGGGGTCAGGTCAGATTAATGTCTGGCTCCATAGGCCTTTCCGAAAACGTGAGTTATCTTTCCTTGACCCGGAATGTAGTGCGCTTGCGTGAATTAATTTTAGACTTCCGGACAGTATATTCGGGAAGCGTAATTAGAGCAATCGAGCAAATAAATATGTAAACCGATAAAAAGTATATACCCTAATGCACATGTCTCCTTCCAATGATCAAATACGGATAGTATGGATATAAAACATTCACGTAGCATTGGGATTTTTTTTTACCAAAAAAGGGGAGAGAAGTAAGTTTAATGTCTCAAATTTCAAATTCCTAGCAACACCCCCCTCCCCATTTTTTTTTGCATACGGATTATTAATAATACTACATCAAATTCAGAATTTTCTTCTTTTTTATACTGTAACAGTTTATTATCTTATAGAATTTTAAAAATGAAGTCATGGGAATGAAACTACCGAGGTAAAAAGTTGTGTGAATATTACATGAAATTTATCTATATAATTTTCAATAACAGTTACCTGGTATTTCTAATCTTTTATATAAAGTAAAATGAAAAAGCAAAGATAACGAACAATGACCAATTTTGCAAGTGCCAAACAGGATACAAAACAAGAGATGGACAAACACGGACCCCTGGACACACCAGAGGCTGGATCAAGAGGAGTAACCATCTATAGTGTTCAGTGAAGCAAAACAGTAAAGAGAAAGCATCATGAAAGATATTATATTAATTTAATGGCTCTCTTAGGACAAAGAAAGCATACGGCCCTTTCAAATACTGCATTTAGTTCAATGTACTTCAAAGTTCGTAAAATCAAAATTAAACACGAGGAAGTACGGAATTTATCTTTGATGCTGAAATGAAATTCTGATATATGCAGTAAATATCACGACCTACGCAAGTTATTGCGCAGAATAAAGTCATTGTTTCTCTGATTGTTCTAAAAGGACCCATCCATGACTCCATTGTACATCAGCCAATTTGAGAAAGCATCGTTTGGTACATATGGATCGAACAATTGGAAGCTGCTGCTGTACTGATTCGATGGATATTGTGGGGCTTGGGGATAAACGACATTTGACTGTATCGGAGATTTTTTGGAAGACATATCACGCAGCAGGTCGTCAAACGTAGTGCGTTTTCCCTTTTGAGCGTTGTTAGCAATGGTGCCGAACATTTTTTCCAGGGATGCAAGATTATTGGGATTGGGGTTTACAGTAGCTTTAGGTAGCATAGAATGTTGGACGTGGCCACCTATGGCTACACCTCCTAGCGTGTCAGTCGTTGTGGGTACTGGGTTAGGAGGAGGTGTCGCGGCTGTTGGAAATGCAACGCCTTCGGAGGTATTGCGATAAGGCTTTCCTGTGACGCAGTCCAATGTTTCATCGGATATTCTAACTTCTCTTGCGATACAACCGTCTTTCAGAATCTTACAGTTTGGACGAGCTATTATTTTGCCAGCTTTTGCACCAATACTACAATAGATAGTTAGTAAACCAACATTAGCAAAAGTAATGCCAATGTTCAATGCATGTACAAAAATTTCTTTTCTATCGTTTTGCAGAAGAATTCTTGATTTCGTTACTATATTTGAATTTTGAAAAGAACATGACTTGCCCACAACAGTGCAGATGACCCTTCTTACATTCACACTCATTACACCCCGTTGTCGTGAACTTGGAGCCATCCAGAAAGTCAATTCCATGGTATTCACATACTGGAACTCTGCGACCAGTTGCTGAAAGTTAATTATTTGTCATTGAGAAAATCATCTCACAATATAAAATGGCGAAGTAAACAATGTGTTAAACGTAATCATAGTCCAAAAACATATATACAAAATTGAGTGTAGGGCAACAGGGACCTCCGACAAACGCGAAGGCAGGATCAGGTGCCATGGAGGAGTAAGCATCCTCTGCTGACCGGTCACACTTGCCGTGTGCCCGTAGTCGAAACAAAGTAAACGGGGTTACCCGTCGTCTGATCTAGTAGGAAATTGACAGTCAAACAAAGGGTATGAAAAATCAGTCAACATTTGATTTGAATATTGTTAGTTTGAATCAATTAGGGTATATACATAGTTATTCGTGTCCATTAATGATGGTATAACCCGCGTGTGGGTCTCTTCTGTTGTAAAGGCAGTTCTGTCGTTTCTGGTATTTCATATGGATATTTTCATTGTACAATCCTGTTGCTATATACAGTTTCATTTTAGGCAGATGATTTCTCTCCAACGAAATCTTCCAAACCTTAAACATCACGAGAACTAAGAACTAAGCTTTCAATTTGATTTTTTTTAATTGTGAAGAAGTTTGATAGTTTGTTGTTTAATGTTCCATATTTGAGTTTAATGTTCCATTCGATGTGGGGTTTTTTTAAAAATTCAAACTGAGTCTTTACCAGTTTTAGATTAAGTGCCGCACATTTTGACCTTTGGATGACACAGCTACAGCTTTTATCGTGCCAACGCCAACAGTGAGTCAGTTTTTAAGTCATATCACCCGCTACCTTCACCTCTATAATGCCTGGTGCACAGCTAACGAACAGTCACTATATACCTTAGTTGGGCGTTGCGCTGGAATCGGGGATTGAACCCGGGTCACCCTATCCTCTAGGCTAACTGTGACCAGTTCAGGTCATATTGCACAAATAGCATGTGTTTGATATCAACATGCTTCTACCATGAAATAAATGCATTTTCATCCCTAATACAATGTACCTGTATTTCATTTACTAGTAAGGAGTAACACTTTCAGGACGAGAATAGAGAAAGTAAAATTATTTTGTTTGCTCAACGTTCCTTCGATAATTTTTCATTCACATTAAGGCGTTGCCAGCTGTCAGCTAAGGCCTATGCTTGACTCTCAGAGCCGTAGTACTGAGGGGTTGTTTTACAAGTCAACTGTGATACGGAATTTCATTTTAAGGAGGTATCCAAAAGACCAGTAATGCTGAAGTCTTTGCAAGTGGCGAAGGAGGAAGCACTGCCTATGTTTGACCGCCATGGTACGAGCGGAGCTCGAACTCACGAACTTCGGGTAAGCGAAGTCGTAAGCATTAATATATACATTTAGCTACCACGACTGGTCACTGCTGTGCGTTTCAGTTTCGTCAATATTGAATGAAAGAATTCATCACAGTATAAAAGTGTGATGTGTTGAAAATGAACTTTTAAACGAAAAACCAGAAATATCTCAAAAGTTTTAGGAGATCCGAAAGCCATACACGTTGTTGAGAAAAAGAAAATAAGAATAGGATACGATTCAAGGTTCCTCTATACAAAATCAATTAAAATCAGATGATAAATCAAGAAATAATTCAAAATACATACCTGTTACATCTACCCTTCCAAAAGAAGAAAAGCAAAATCCAGACACACCGGAGACTGCCAGACAGAAACCAACCACAAACCTCACGACGCCCATGGTCAATGTGATTTGAAGAGAAGCATACACGAAAAATGCCCTATTAAATACTACAAGCAGCTGGCTAAAACATCGCTTCGGTGAACGTAAATGATTACATCTCCCGAGGAAATTATCTGTTTAACTACACCTCAAAAGGCAAAGAAACTAAAGAATGAGTATTAGGGAAGTCCAGTTATGAACGCTGATGACAAATTGCAAAACCTTTTCTTTTATCTTTTCACCCCGGTTTGTAAAAATGTGACTTTTTGGCACGATTTTTATATTTTATAGAGAAAAAGAAGAATTTCGTAGATATTCCTAGTCATGAATTTAAAGAAGAAAAGTTTTAAAAAGTCAGTGTGTAAATCTTGCATTTGACAATTGTAAATGCATTTGTATTGGATGGTATGAACAGACATACACATGTTGCTGGTAAATAAAAAAGTATACTATTTTGATGCATATGATAATAACATTTTTCAAAGCAAGCTTTTTTTCTCCCCATGATTTGTAAGGTTGGGGACAAAGTTTATCTCCTGAATCTTGCTACATGTATATTTCGATTCAGAATTGATTTGACAAAGACTGAGAGACGCACGTCACGTTAATATTGATCTTTGAAAAATTCTGGTAATCCTTGCATTTTCTTTTACCGAAAATGTTACCGATCTTGTGAACGTCAAACATGGACCCCTGTCATACCAGAGCTGGGATCAAGTGCTTAGGGGGATTAAGCATTCCCTTTTGACCGATCAGACTCGCCGTGACGGTATCATGGTTTTCTGCCAAAACGATGACACACGATAAAATTCTGGATATGAACTGAAATCGAAAGAAATATTGCAAGCATCTAACAATATACCACTCATTTATTATGTCGAATGTCAGTTGCTCATTGACATGGCACTGTCCTCTGCAGAACATCTACAAAATTGAGAATATGAAAAGGCGAAGTTAACGGACAGAGATCAGTCTCGTGAGTCCCAAACAGAATACAAAACAAGACTGCAAACACGGACCCCTTGTTACACCAGAGGTGGGATCAGGTGCATGGGAGGGATAAACATCCCCTATCGACCGGTTGAGGTAAAAGGATGGGCTTGAGGGTGACTTGTGATGATTACAAAACTACTTATGAAAGTGTATGCAATCAATCAAAATTACCATAATTAAAAACCAGGAAAATGTGAGCAATAGCTCTTGAAACTTGAAATTATTCACAAAATTAGCACATTCCTTCTACAAGATTTAGTTGTTATAAAACAACCATGATACAATTTTAGATGAGTATACGAATACAGGCAAGGTACAGAAATCAAGAACATCAAGGTATGGAATTTAGTCTTTTAGATATGAGACAACAAAGCTCTGAACGCTTTACCGAAGAAACTTCTCATAATGCAGTCAGTTTTCAAAGTACATCCAGGATTAATGTAGGGAATTAAATTGTAACTGTAACTCATTAGTCTTCCATCTTTCGTGCCCCAATCTTAAATCACACCGTTACCTGTTTTTATTTACTTTTCCTAGCCGTACAAGTGCTGTGTTTTATACCGTCCCCTTTCTTCTCTGTGTATACATGTTTTGTATAGCCCCTGTACGTATATGCATGACTTGTGATGTCAAGATATATGTATGTGCTTGTATTGTTTTAATAATTGTCTGCTTCATTACCACACACACACACACCACACACACACACACACATCTTCTAGCTTAATAATATTCCAAATACATTGTAAATAGTTCTGTTTTTAAATACAAAAAAAAACTTACTAACATATACATGGTCTTGGAATTGATATTGGAAAGAATCAAACTTCCAACATTTTCATGTTTTAAGCAGAACCTTTTTTTCTTTTTTCCATCTATAGTTCTTTTCTTCCTGTCTTGTCTTCCTTATTATGTTTATGAATGTATTTTGTTCTCATCGCCTTTTGTTACAAAACGTTTGGTGAAACATCCATCGTTGCTTACCCTTTCTTTGTCACCAATACCTTTGCACTTAAAAGTTTGTGGCCTCAGGACTCGTGACTTTTAATCATGTATGGTACAGTGCATGCAATTACAAACATATTTTCAAGTTGTACAATATTAATAAGGTCTCAATATACCCCTCCCCTTGCCATACGAAGCTAATTTTTCCAGGGTTAATATTTGGATAATGCAGAAAGTGTTTTACAGAATTTAAATAGTTTCAATGTTGTGATTTCAGTATTAATACATCAAGGGGACCATTCTGCATTGACCAAGTGTCTTTTTGTGGAATTTGGAACTGAAATGCGAAAGAGGGACAGCTTTACTTCTCGGCGGGTATTTCTACTTTCACTTTAAACGGTAAGTCGAAAATAGCATGTTTCATATTGAATGCAAAATATCTTGAGATAGAATCAAGGAACCTTGGACCAATTTGGCCTCGTTGGTAAGGTTAGGATTTTTGCAAGAACTTGATATATGTCATTATACTGGGAAAATTTTTCTTTAGAGTGAGATGGGGGTCAAAATTGATAGGTTTTCATCCTTTATGCAGAAAATTTCCTCTCAGGACGGCAGGTGCTTCGGGCAATCTCGACCCTTTCCAGGCAAGCAGCACATGTGATCATGGACTATAAATTCTTTGTTGTGTCTATTTTCAATAAATAAAGACATTATTATGAAATTGGTTACCATGGTAACAAAAATTGATCATTAAAAAATGTCCTTCTACAGTGAATTTTCATCCATTTTCTGGTAGTCTGAGACCTAAGCAATAGATCAATGTATCAGTGCATCATCTTTATTTATAAACAGTAGGCTATTTAGCGTGGAAAAATACATCATGATTCTAGATCTAATAGTACACATACTAAATGAAAATGATGCAATATTTACAAACTTTAAACTATAAATAGACTGCATCAAGGATGAGCGTTAATCAATGACAATAACATAACAATGAGTATTTTCTCTCTAGCACATTCTTATTCTTCTGTACAATTTTATATTATGACTGTTTTAAAGTAGCCATGTATGATAAAGACATTCAATTATTTTAAAGAGTAAAGCTATATAAGATATCTAAAGGTCCTTAGTGTCATATGTCACTCATTTGAGCATAATGATTATTTTCTGTGTTACTTCCGGTGTCGGCTGCTAGGTTGACTATTCCTTTCTGAGGCTCACAATAAACATTGGTATCGTTTTGCTGAGATTCATATCGGCCAACGACGCTTCTTCTACAAATATGAAATTGTATATTCTTTAAAATCAAAAAGCACAATCAGAATAATTAAATATTTTGCGATGCTAAAAGTTTCCAGGACCCTAATACCATGTCTTACATCTTTCAAACAAATAGAGAAGATAACAAACAGTGATTAATCTCAAAACTCCTACAGGGATACAAAATCAAATGTTGGGTAAACACGGACCCTTGACATACCAAAGGTGGGATAAGATGATTGGTATGAGTAAGTATCTGCTGTCCAATGATAGCAACAGCCGTGAGACAGTGCTTAAATAACGGCTTGACGTAACAATTGGCATGAAACACATCATACATCATTTGACCTTATGACAGGTTGTGGTTGCAAACTAGATCGTTGCAACGACCATAGGGATTGAGAAAAGCTGACTTTAAATGATACTGTTGAAACCTTTGTAACATTAACTTGTTTGTCTTGTAGTTGATTGTACGAAGTTGAGAGACATGAACGCCATTTGAAGGTGGTAATGGAATATAGCTTGGAAGTACTAGTAAACGACGGAGAAGCTAAAGTCGTACCGTTAAATGTTAGAATGACGTTGAAATTCATGTTCAATAAATATTTAAGTAAGAAGAATATATGGAACCCAATTTAGATTTTAACCTGGATAATTTATATTGAATCGTCTTGTAAATGAAAATAAAGTTTGTGAATAGAGAAACCATCGTAGATATATCTAAATGTCGAGATGAAGGCCACATCGGCCACATCAAGGATTTTTTTTTCAAATCGAGGCAGGATACTGAGAATCAAATTGGTATTGTTGCAGGGGTTTCCATAGTTACGTTTAAAGTCAGTAGTTCGCATTATATGGTAGTTATAGCGATCTAGTTTGCAAATTAAACCTCTCATTGAATCAAATGCTGAGTATTTTATACCAATTGTAAGACCGTTCTTTATCTTATTTTGACTACGAATTACCCTGTTTTCCTGATCAAGATAAAGGACCCATGGAGGGTGTGTCCGGTCTACAGGGGGGTGTTTACTCCTCTTAGACACCTGCTCCCACATTTGGTATATCCAGTAGTCCGAGTTTACCCAACTCTTAATTTGTATTCCGTATATGACTTGTGAGATCGATCACTGTTATCTTTATCTTCACGTTTTCATGTGCAAGCTTTCGAATGAATTGTGTCTCAAAGGAATATAAAAATAGATCAGCTAATTAAGAAGTACAATTCGTGCTAATTGGAATACCAAGATAATGTTAGAAAACCTAATCACCAAAGAGGACGAAGATATTTCAATAAAGAACTTTATTATGTTTTTAGTATAAACATCACCCTTACGTATTTATCACGTATTGGACACATCAAAAAGGTTTTACATTACACCTTAATTTCATTTTCAGTGTAGTGCTTCCATAGGCGAAATTCATATGGATAAATTATGTGCTAATCTGACATATTTGGATATATTATAGGAGAACATTAAAATTTGCAATCCGGGTATTTTTTTATTTTCTTTATCTGGATAAAATAGTTACTCCATCCTGCAATGCATATGAATATGCAGCATATATTCTATGTACACATATTCTCGAATTTCTTGTCTCAATACACAAAATACAGAAATGACTATGATTTCTAAAAGTGGTTTCTGCAACTGAAAATACTGCTTATATAACTGAGTAGTCATGACTTATAGCTATGTTTAATTATGATTATCTACAGGTATTTGGAAAGAATAAGAATAGGAACATTTGTTTCGCTTCAATGAATATAATGTTAGATATTGTATATACCAAGTTTTCAGTAATACAAGCAATAGTTGATTACCATGTAAACATTTAAACTGGACTGTAAGCATTTGCAAGCGTAAGTATTTAAGGGGAAGTCAAACTAAAATAAATAACTAGAGAGAATAAGAAACAAACCAAACATCCATACTGGCCTAAATTCAAGGTGAATAGTTTTAGGTTGATGAAACAAACGATTAACATGAACATTTCTTTAATGTGCTTAATTAAAACCTTACTTTCGCCGACGATAAAAAAAGAAAACAACGAGAGCAGCAATCAGCACCACTCCGAATACAGCTGCTAGGGCAGCAGCAATAGTTGTGTAGGAAGTCTCCGATTTCTTCTTTTCTTGAGAGAGTCGGAGACTTTTTATCCCCGTAGAATCTGTAATGATTAACAATAAATAAAAAGCGACAAGTAAGTCATTATATACTATTTCTTTACAATGAAACCACAGAAAATACCTTTAATAACTATTAATAGATAAAAATGATCATTCAGTCTAAAAAAAAAACCCCACCAATACTCAAGCCAAGCAAAGCAATGATACGAAAATAACTTTTCCTTACCTGTACATAAGGGAATGTTATTGAGATTCCACTTTCCGTTTGGTAAACATATAAGGTCTGTAATATCTTCGTCCTTTTTAGAGAATCCTTCCTTGCAGAAGAATGAACAACTTTTGTCTGGTAATCTGGTACAATCATGTTTTAGTTGAACATTTGGTAGGTCGTCTTCCCGACATTTAACAACTGCTGGTGTTGCCTTCATCGTGCCAACTGCAAATACGATGAAATGAATCTTTCAATTCTACACTTTGAAATGTAGAAATTAATATACAAGTAAGAGTTTTGTTTTTAAATGGAAACCTAACATATAGTATACATATTATTGCGACAAACCACGCAGCCAAAAGTTGCAAATATAAATCATATACGGTACCAATTTTGATGCACCAGATGCGCATTTCGACAAATTATGTCTCTTCAGTGATGCTCAAACCGAAAATTTTTAATTGAAAACAAATCATTTATTTCCCCGCATCTGTGATAAAGCTCTATAATCCAATGCTCATCTATTAGTTTTTGTACCAAATTATTTTAAACCAGATTTATTAGTGTTCAAAGTTATTAACTTTCCCTTAATTACATGTTTGAAAACATCTGCAACTAATATTATTTAAAAAGTAAACATCATTTGGAGCTCTTTAAGCTATTTTTAAAAGTAACCATGAATAGTCCAACGCATGTGCGAGATTCGAACCTCATGTATATGATTTAGGCACAACTGTTTAAATTCAGGTCTGAAAGAGCGTAAAGCAACACTGCACTAAATAGGTATTGAATAATTTTGTATTTATATTAAGGTGGAATGCTACACCACAGAAATTTGGCGTGGATGAAAAATAGAGGATATGTTAAGCAATATTTTGAAAAGAAAAAGTTTCAAATTCACTCAATTTCGTCAAAAATTGCAGTTTCATTAGAAAGCAATTTTTAAAAAAATGTAAAACTCCTGATGGAATCGAACCCGCGATTTGCATTTCAGAAGGCAGCGTGCTAACTTACTGAGCTAGTCGGCTAGGCATTTAATTTTGAAATGAATTGATATATAACCCTGATAGTGATGTTTTCATCCATATTTCGAAAGGAAGTCAGCCATTATGACGATGTAGAGATCCCCCTTAAACGGTATTGTAATAATGATATTTACACAGATAAGACCACCGATTATCTTGCCTCTGAGATTCTGATCTGAACACAAGACTGTCACTTGATTCGTGCATTAGAAATGGCCAAATAACAGTTTTCAAATTGTTAATACTGATTTAAATTCAAATTATTCTATTTAGACCGGGTGTTATCACAATTATACATGTAGATGTGTGCAGTGAGGGTGTTTTTAGTTCGAATGTGTATGTTTGTCTGTTTAACATGCTGCACAGCATCATAAATACTTACATGATATAAATCTTATACGGTACAATGTTGATGCACCAGATGCGCATATTCGACAACTTATGTCGCTTCAGTGATGCTAGAGTACTAGTGTTTTATGAGATGGGACAAAAAATGTAAACATACTTTAATAATATTTAGTTTTGTTTGACTGTTTTACGCATCACTGCGAATGCTACTCTTTTATTGAGAAGTCACTAGTCACAGGTGAAGTGCTAGACCTATGCTTAGTGCTCATGATCGTAACAGTGAGGGTTCTTGAACTTGCCACGCTGCCACGACATTGTACCTGGGTTATTAGCGCCTAGCCTATAACCGGGGAACAAACAGAGATCAGCCCCTCTGTACGTGCTTTTGCGGTTAATCTGGATTTTGTTGGCCGCCTTTATAGTTAATGATTTGACTTTTTTCTACCGGTACATGGAATTACATTAATGCGTTACAGATCAATTATGAGTTTGGGCTTTCTAGATCTAATTTTGAAAGAATAATAAACCTTTATCTCAGGGATTTGACAGATTTCCGGACTTTTTTGTCCATATCTGCAGTTATTGATTTGAAAAGTGTGAAATATAAATAGGTGAAGTTAAACAGTGTAAAACGTATTGTACATATTAGGCTTTGTTGACTATTCTTTATCGTTAATAACCTTGAGCAAATAATGCCACAAAGCGGAGCCTTTTTGGGATATTTGCTATCACAATTATACATGTAGATGTGTGCAGTGAAGGTGTTTTAGTTGGAATGTGTTAAGTAACAATTACACAAAATGCTTAAGGTTCCTTGTTTTGTTGCGTAGGTTCCATTCCTATGATACAGAATGAACTGCTCTGCAATTCCTTTGCAAATCTATTGGACGTTAGCTTTATTGACAAGTTAGCTGTTTGGTGTACACTCACCATGAACATCAAATTGTCTGCAAACTTGAAAAGAATTATAGTTCCACTTTTGATTCGGCATACACTTGATTTTTTGTATATCTGGATTTTTCTGATACCCATTATTACAAGCATATTCACATTCATTCCCAATAATCGGTAGGCAATCATTCAACAAATGATGAACTGGGTCAAAGATGATACATCTTTTTGCTGTAAAGAAAATGATCATTTAAATCAAGATTGACAAACTAAAGAATGATGCATTATGTAATTCATACAATGATATTTGTCTGTTTGTTACTATATATATTTCATTCACAAACATAATTTTATTCAGCTCTATTATGTTTGCTATTATTTAATTGACAATATTTACTATCTAGTGCAGGATTTCCTAGATATTGAAACATGGCAATTTACGTATTTTTTAAAAATGACTACTGATTACACATGGTAACCACTTGATATAGCGATAATTTCAATCAAGAATTTTTTTCAAACTTGGATTTTCTATGGAATTTATAAAATGTACGGATATATATTGCACATATGTGTTTTATATGTATGAAATATTCTATTTAGATAACTTTTCATGTTTTTGTTTGTCTGTTTAACATGCTGCACAGCATCATAAACACTTACATGATATAAATCTTATACCGCACCAATTTCGATGCACAAGATGCGTATTTCGACAAATTATGTCTCTTCAGTGGTGCTAAGATGTGATAGTGTTTTTATGAGACGGAACAAATGTCAAAATTTTTAACGTATATGTACAACTGTAATATTTAGCTTGTTTGACTGTTTTACGCACCATTACGAGTGCTACTCTTTTATTCAGAAGTCACTAGTCACAGGCGAGGTGCTACAAATTTAGACCTATGCTTAGCGCTCAGGGTCGTAACAGTGAGGGTTCTTGAACTTGCCATGCTACCACGACATTGTACCTGGGTTATTAGCGCCTAGCCTATAACCGGGGAACAAACAGAGATCAGCCCCTCTGTACGTGCTAATGCGGTTTTGCAGGATTTTTGTTGGCTACCTGTATAGTTAATGATTTGACCTTTTTTTTCTACCAGTACATGGACGACTTATATTAATGAGTTACAGATCAATTATGAGTTTGAGCTTTCTAGATGTAATTTTGAAAGAATAATACACCTTTAAATCTCAAGGATTTGACATTTCCGGACTTTTTGTCCATCTCTGCAGCTATTGATTTGAAAAGTGTGAGACAATTGGCTTTGATGACATTACTTTATCGTTAATAACCTTGAGCAAATAATGCCACACAGCGGAGCCTTTTTGGGATATTTGCAGTGAAGGTGTATTTAGTTGGAATGTGTTAAGTAACAATTACACAAAATGCTTAAGGTTCCTTGTTTTGTTGCGTAGGTACAATTCCTATGATACAGAATGAAGACTCTGCAATTCCTTGGTAAATATAAATTGGCGAAGTAAACAACGTGTTAAACGTAATCATAGTTCCAAAAAACATATATACGAAATTCAGTGTAGGGCAACACGAACAATCCGAGCAAAAGCAAGGCAGATCAGGTGCCATGGAGAAGTAAGCATCCTCTGCTGACCGGTCACACCCGCCGTGTGCCCGTAGTCGAAACAAAGTAAACGGGATTATCCGTCGTCAAATCTAGTACGAAAATGACAATCTAACAAAGGTATGAAACAAAGCAGTCAAATATGACTCAGTGATAATTTGTAATCGCAAACAAGGTCATTATGCGACCGTAGAATTTGCGAAATGATGACTTTAAACGAGATTCGTTATAACCCTGCAACATCAACTTTTTGTTAGTAGTTGACCTCGCTTTAAAAAGTCTCATCCGCATTGCATGTTCTTGCGTATCGAATCAACTGAGAGGCATACACACCATAAGCAGGTGATAGTGGTACATTACTACATAGAAAAGGAAAGTTGACGATTGCAAAGTCAAAGTCATCACGTTTATCATATGATGTAGTTGTTCAGTCTGCCATTAGAGTCAATATTAAGTAAAATATCCAAATAATCTGTCAGATTATTTGGGTCTCCTTTATTTCAAGTTCGTCAGGATATATCAAATGGACATAATTGTGAAAATTATGATTGTTAATTGTATAAGACATATCTATATACCTGTATGTAATTTGAAGGACACGGCACTGTTTTGTTTTTATCCCGTAACAATTTTTGACAAATTCTGCTTCGTATGAATATAAAATAAGTCTGCCAATAAGGGCACAATTAGTGTCCATAGGAGTAACACACACACCACACACTACTAGACACTATTAATGTTAGCTTTATTGACAAGTTAGCTGTTTTGTGTACACTCACCGTGAACATCAAATTGTCTGCAGACTTGAAATGAATCATGGTTCCAGTTTAAATTCGGCATGCACTTGATTTTTTGTACATCTGGATTTTTCTGATATCCATTATCACAAGCATATTCGCATTCATTCCCAACCATCGGTAGGCAGTCATTCAACAAATAAACTGGTTTGAAGATGATACATTTTTCTTCTGTAAAGAAAATGGGTATTCAAATCAAGGTTGACAAACTAAAGTATGATGCAATACATAATTAAAACCACGATATATGTTCGTTTGTTTGTTTGTTACTATAAAATTGATTCCCAAGCGTAGTTTGTTCAGCTCTATAATGAATTTACTTCATGTTTCCTAGGCCTTATACATGTATCTTATTTCAAACGGTTACTAGATATTGACACATGGTAATATACACGGGTTTTTTTTTAACAGACTACTGATTAGACATGGTAGCCACTTGATATAAAGTCAGGAATTAACTTTTTAATTCAACAGTGAATTATACATTTTTAAATTATATTGTTAATAGTGAAATACTGTATTTTATCCATTGTATAAAAATGATAAGTTTTCACTAGTGAACATTTCATGTCATTTTCACTATAGTGAAAATAACAACTTATTGTGACGTCATATTGTGATGTTATGTTTTGTATAGTTTTACATGCTTTGAAATGTTTTAAAAGCAAAGAAAATATAAGAAATAGAAAATTCATTGATTTTGTTTTAGTTGGATATGGAATTTATTTCATTTGTGAGACAGGAGTTGGTTTTTTTTATATTTCTACAAAACATTGAACATCCTCCATCTATTTGATATAGATTTAGATTTAATTATATTTGTACAAATATAAAAAAAAATGTAATGCTTTGGTGGATATTTACATTTAGCAATCGCTTGTATTAAACCTTTCAAAAACTATATTATCATTTTATGAATAAGAAGATGCACGAATATAATTATGTACATTAATAACAACTTTATTCAAACTTAGATTTTCTATGGAGTTTACAAAGTGTGCTGATATATAATGCATGCGTTTAAGTTTAGATGTATGGAATATTCGATTTAGATATTTTTTTCTAAAAGAAACTTTAATCACGCTGTTATTACTCACTATTAAACAGTATCGAATCATTACCTTGACAAAGAAAGTCTGGACGGGTCGACCACTCGCCCTTTCTTCCACAGGTAACAGAGGGGTGTGCTAAATGTTTTCTGTAATTCTTATCACAGGTGTACGTGCAGTTTTCCGTGGGTAATCTATGACAGCTAGGCGACCAAGAACCGTGTGGTAAACTATTAGGACACGGGGAACCTGTTTAAATGAAATATATCTTAATGTATGACATTCAGCCTCTGTTTTCCATGCATCTATTTAATGGATTAAATGATAATATAAATCCATCTTTCTATTTATAGCTTCCAACAGCACTAACTTCACAAGTATATAATGATAATATATGAAGATTGCTTCTTGCCTCCGCTGACTTCACACGTTTTACCATCTGCCAGCAAATCCACATTTTCTTCGCAAGCGCAGGAGCGGCCATTTGGTGTAGGAAGACAGAACGTGCTACAGCCTCCATTGTTAACTAGGCAGGCCACGTTTTCTGTCAACAGAATTTTACTTGTGAAAATTGCATTAAACGATTCAATATCCTACAGGAAATTATAATTTCCAACTCTATATAATTTGTTTCTTATGGGGTGTTCTGAAAATTTGTAAAAAAAAAAAATTCTAATAAAATTGAAACCCCATAACGTTTCAACGACTTTTCAACACTTTACACGATCTATTGATCAGTCATTCTAAAAATTGATTTGTTAAACTCCACTTTAACTCTACGTACAACTACTCTGAAGTTGATATTAAAGCAATGTTGAAGTTCCCCATTGACAATATCTCTATGATTTTTGATGATCAAGTCTTTCAACAGTTTGTTGCAGGCTACTTAATCATGATGTGTTTTCATGTACAATACCCTTGCTTTTTAATAAACAAAGGTGCGTTTATTGGACAACTTCATTAGTGAATTACTTGGTTGACTGTTCCCTGGATCGATTTCAATAGAATCCAGTCGTCCTAATTCAGGTACATCCGGCATCCAGTCCACAACAGTACCTGTTCCATTACTGTGTAACAGCACCTTGGATACCTTTCTGCAAAAAAATCAACAGGCTATAAGTTCGCGAAGTCGGAGTTGAAAGTGCTTTTCTATGAATGAAAATGGATATAAAATAAATACGTCTATATTTAATCGTACCTATGAATTAGTGCTCATTAATGACTGAAGCTGCTAATACATGTACTTAAATCCCGTGAAAATAAACCACATATATGATGTCATATACGGTATTAGTGAAATATTTCTATCGAACTTTTTAAATAACATGAATCTGTTAACGAATGAGTAATACATGTATACACAGTCCATTAAGTAAAACACCCAATAGAAAATATATCGCATTGAAAGTAATAATTTTATTAATATCATTGTATCATTAGTAATATATTATTCTACTGCCGATCTTTCACTCTTACTGTGTATTCCAAGCTGTATAATATAGATGTGATCCAAACAAATCAATGTCCACCAGTTGTTGATTAAACACTTTGAGAACTTCTTTTCTGTTTAAACCATGTATGTCTACCGACTCTATTTTGTCTGTGTGACCATCAGCCCAGTATAGTCTGTTTTCTATTTTCAATACAATAAGTTGTATTTCTATACATTTCATTGTCAATTTCAGTTATATTAAATCAAGATAATAATTCACAATGTTTAATTATAGTTTCTTTGAATATAATAAGATATGGATAAAATTGCTGAAAGGGGTAAAGTTGAATTCAATTTCGAAACCCGTTACCTTTAAAATCTATGACGAGACCATTAGGCCACACAACGTCCTTGGAAAGTAGAACTCTTTGTGAAGACCCGTCCATGAATGCACGCCCAATATGTGGACTATTTTTGTTGTGATCCGTCCAGAACATGTAACTAGATATAAAATAGACAACAGTTTAATGGATGTTTAATTAAGAAATAGATAAATGGATTATCCATGTTTCCTATGAGGGAACCCATTTTGTTTG
>CAJDSM010016904.1:0-41423 GCA_903981925.1 Ostrea lurida | reverse complement strand
AAGGAGGAATTGCAAGGGTTCGGCACTTATGAGACGTCCACTTTACCAGGATTTGGATGAGGGATGCCACCTCTGGGAGTCAGTGGTAAGACAATGTTTAAACAATGTTAATGAAGAAGATTACGTAGATTTCATTTGCTATCACATTATATGGTAAAATTGGAGTGCAAAAACGGCTATCCCTGCCTTCCTAATGGCGCTCATAGGGAGACTACGGATTAGGACCTCTGTAATTATTCCTTCGATCCAGTCAAAGGATGAATAAAAGGGCCGTTCCTCTTTTCTCTCATAAATCCAGTAAGAGAATGTTAGTGTTTGCGCTTATGCCAAAACGCAATTTTAAACTTCTTGCGTTTGGGCAATTCAAAATTCTGTATAAGTCTGTAGCACAACTTCAAGTGGTTTCTTATATAAATGCGTATGGGTTGTTTAATTCTCCGGAGTCACCCAGAGAGAAATAGGTATTTTGCAGAATACAAGAACATGCGATATTTCACTGCATGCTTTTATTCGCTTTCATCATAATCAGATGAAGGTTGTGCACTGACCGGAACGTTCGAACACGTATGAAATATTCATCCTCCTAGTGTTTTTCTTAGTATTAACGTGAAGAAACAGGTCATTGCACATTCAGCTCATTGTACTAAGAGTTTGAAAAGATCGTCTGTCCTGTTATGTTCCTGCTTACTGGTACTTTGACTTATCTCTGAGAGTGAGTAATAATATGTTGCCATAGGATTGGACTAGTCCAACTTACTATATCTTTTTGTGTATTATCAATGTGTGTTGTTGGAACCACAACCGTGAAGCCTCTATAGTTAGTACGCTGTGATCCTGCAAGGTTAGTTAATCCGACACTATTGACCGATGCACTTGTTCTCTCTGCTGTCAACGCAGATGGTATATTACTACCGCAGGACTATTCATTGTGCACGAATCACGTATACTTTATCAAAGAGGTAGTAAATTCTCTAAAGTAATAAAGATTTATATTTCGAAGTTCATATACTACTACCTTGTATAGCGACCAGACACTCGATATTAAATATGTGCCGCACATCGAAAAATTAGAAATATTTGATATTAATTGAATGAGAAATAATGTAGCAACAATTAAATTGGACAAGTGCTAATGTATAACGTTTGTTACCAATCTTCCGGACTGGTTTCGGTAAGTGTAAGTATCACTCTCATGATATTAGGATTTATTCCGAAAGATAAGTCATGTAAAAAGTGTAGTAATGATAGCAAATAGACAGCTCGCTGCTCCATGAACTGGAAGATTAAAATCAAACGTTAATAGGCTGTGGTGTAAATTTCAGCGAGCTGACGATCTGGAAAGGAAGAGAATAGTAAGATTGAAGTGAATTTAATCCGAAACATTTGGACTGTGCACTTTCGCATAATCTTCTTGTATCTTGATAATACAGGTTTAGGAATTTAATTTACTGCTTCAAACATAGGATTATGGATGAAGAATGAGCCTGGACGTTCTCTTACACGGCGGATTATCTGGGAATATTGCTCGAAGATCGCCGGATCTACCGTTATCGAGAGATCACAATTATCTTTTGCTTGCGGGTTAATTTATAACACATAAACTGCCGATCTTTCTTCTCTATTTCTTCCTTCTCTATTCTCTCTTTTTACCTGGTTTTCTGAAGAAAAGGGTGGACAATGCATGACTTTCTTTAAAACTGCGTATAATCATCTCTAGGCCTCTCATATTTCTTCGTCTGTCTCTCCCCGAATGTAAGTGTATCTTATGGTCCAAAGTGGGTGAGACATTGGATATTAGATAAAAATAACGTAGTTATCTTTAGGGTAAGATGACGCATAAATATTTACCATTCTCTCGTTTACCATCATGATTCGCTCGACTCTAGTAAATTCTTTAAACTCATAATTGGTATGAGAATAGTACCATCTCGATAAAGCATTCATATTTTGCTGTGAGTCCAATTCGCAAGAACTTAAATAAAACAAGGACACACCAAAAAAAAAAAAGCGATGAAATGAACTGATGTATGGTCATGAAGCGATTAATGAAAGAACAGTTTTCATCATAACGAAACAGACAAAATATAACGAATACATGTGCCTACAACATTAGAAGGGACTACTCTCCGTTTGGCAACAGGAAAAGTGCGAGAAGGGTCGATTTTGAATACGTAGTGAAAAGGTAAAAATAACAAAATTGTTTTCAAAATGCATCGCTCGATAAGAACTATGAACAATTGATGATAACTTGAATGGTAAATAATTTTTTATAAGACAAGAGCGTAGTACACTCATAGCTTATTTAGAATGAAATATGTTGGCGGGGTCACATAGAGGTCACCGCCCCCAGGTTTCTCATCGTTATTAAAACGTTAACTTTGAAAAATACTGCAAATTTAGCAAACATAATACATTTGAGTTTTGATTTCGTAATGACATACGTTGTCTATAGTTCATTTCATGGTTGTTGAAGCTTAAGAAACTAGTTTGTTAACTGCTAAGCAGCTAGAATCACAATATGTACTTGTATAGATAATAAATGTAAATTGTATTATGAGCTATTGCATTCAAATAATTTAATGTTTGACATTAATATCTCTTATCGCAAAAGATTACAAGCTCAATAACACTTGAGCACCTCACGAACAGCTTTTATTATATTATCAAACGGCAAAATAATATCATGCGGAACCGACAGTACATTCTTTTGCGCTTAATGTAGAGTTATAGTCGCTAAAATATCTTTTTATGATCAACATGGTAAAATTCCATAATGCAAGAGTTGCTCTGTGAGAAACGTGATTAGAAATGAAGATAATCTGAAATAATTTCGTCTTATGAATATGAGGATAAACAGAATTTATACTCTGGGCACACTAGTGGGGCCGATAGAGGAGTCTATAAGATATATTTTCTCGAAAAATTGTCATTAGTTTGAGATTGGGATGCTTTTAAAAAATGTATGTTTCAATTTATTAGATCGTAAATGAGTGAAAGGAAATCATTCGTAAGTTTTAACATACAGTACAGTCGGTCTCTTCAAGCTACAGACGGTAACCTCGCTATTATTAAATGCCCTTTTTTTCTAATGTTTATTTACGTAAAGAGGTAATCAATTCTATTTCTTTCTCGGGGCGTCTCAATAGGTACAAAATACGGTTTATATGCCCTCTATGTCGATGTCAAGATCCTTGATCACGGCTCAATTGCTTAGCTGGCTATCACAATATTGACACAAATGTTTTTGAATGATTATAAGATGCACAACGTTCCTATGGACCTCTTTCTTTTGAAAGTGTTAATTGATATTGTGACTTTTTTGTATACGCTCAAGTTCTATTGATTGACTTCACTCCGGTGGAATATTGGTTTTGATAGGTTGGACTCCTGCTTTGCCCGATACGGAAATATTTGGAGAAAGAATTATTTGAATTGTGGAACAACCGTACTCACATAACCGGAAGTAGATTTTACAAACCGAATTTTTACTTCCTTAAGACATTTATAATGTTTACAATATGTGTAAAATTTCATCACAGGAAAAACTTTATCATAACTGCAGAATACATGATCTGATAAATGAAATTTCATTTTAAATAACCGGAAGTGGGCAGTCCAACTCGGTGGGGAAATTGTATTTGATATTTCAAAGATATACTTAACAAATGATAAGTTGTTAATGTTGAAATAAAAATAAAAACTACGAATTTTCATTCGTCACTCCGGTGACGACTCTGGAATGCGCGAAAATCATTCACCCATTAGATCTTGTCTATATAGTCACCGTCTATCATCCCTGACAAGTTTGAAGGTCGTGTCTTTTCTCGTTTTTTGAGAAAATGAGACACATATTTGAATTTGGCTGGCACATATCTGATGCGACCGGAAGTAGATTTTACGAAAAATCTTTCTGACGTACCGAGAATTTGTAGGGTCTACAAGATACGTAATTAAGTCAAACACTTTATTTATAACGAGATATTATGGCTCTGAAAATATGTAGAAAGATGAAATTTGGTTTTGAAAATGACCGGAATGGACGTTTCACTTCCGGTGGGTGTAAACAGCTTTTCTGATACTTCAAAAGAGACCTAAATAAAGTGGTATAGGCTTTCGGATTGATAAAATAAATTTGCGAAAATACGAATTTCTTTTTATCACTTTTCAGGTAACGATCCGGAAGTGCACGGCCGAGATCGTAATACTAATTGTGCACGTCCTACTAAGTGGGTCTATCAATCCCTGAAATTTAGTGACTTCTATCTTAATATTTATTCTGACGAAATGGTGTGACGATTGAAAAAAACGTAAATCATCCGATATTCTCGCGCACGAAGTGAATTTTTTTAAAAAATAAAAAATACGTATTCTCTTATAGTCATACAAAATCTACCCTGTATAACTCCTAACGAAATTACGAGACATCTCTGGAAATCCTCGGCCAAATGGATAATAGTAATCAATATAGCCAGTAAGAATCACTATAGAGGTCTTGCATCTGGAACGGAACCTTAATAATAACTACAATCACTATAGAGGTCTCCCGTCTGAAACCGGAGCCTTAATAATACAACAGTACAATCACTATATTAGGTCTTCCGTCTGAAACGAAGACTTATATAAGAAGAACGATACTAGAAACTCTTTACGAGTAATGAAAAATGGTCCCTTCCGTTGACACTACGATGTACTTCTAACTGCGCAACTGTCCTGAGTGAATATTCTGATAAGTGTGTCAACACTAACCATGAACGCAATACTAAACCGAAACGTCTTTCATATAGCTATGATATATATGGCTCTGCAAATGATGCGAATAATGCAAGGTTTTGCATTTTTAATAACCGAAGTGTCGGGTTGTCTCAATAGCTTCCGGTGGTAATTGGTAGTATGATATTCAAATGGGACTTCAATAGTTTTTGGTTTTATAATTGGAAAGAAAAAAAATTGAAAACTCGAGTATTTTTTTCGTCACTGGTCCCGGTGACGACCGGAGGTGACGCCGAAAATCATCAACCCCGTACGTCTTGTATATAGTCAACGTCTATCATCCAACTGAAGTTTCGAGTGTCTGTCTTTTCCTCGTTTTGAGAAAGCATGAGACGAAAATATTTGAAGTTGTTGGGACACTGTATCGTGACCGTAACCGGAAGGTAGATTTTGCAAAACTGGTTTTGACCGTTATTTAGCATTTATGTGTCACAATATATATAAATTTAAAGTCGAACACTTGTTATTTATACAGCGAGATCATAGGGGCTTCTGCAAATATGAGAAAAATGAAATTTTGTTTGTGAACTATACCTGGAAGCTGGAGGTTTCTACTTCCGGTGGGGTAAACTGTTCGAATACTTTCAAGATAAGGCCTAATAAAGGTGGTAGGTTTCGAATTTGAAAGAAAAAGTTTGAAATTTTTACGATTCTTTTTTAGATCACTTCCGGTTACCGAAACCGGAGTGGGACGCGGCGGACATTGATGTACCCGATTCTGCCGCCTACTTTGAGAGATCTATTCTTTGGTAAAGTTTCATTCTTCTCTATCTTTTATCCAGTTGATAAGAAAGGTGAGGGCCGAAGTGCACTTTTTACCACGTTAAAATCGGCCTATATTTGAATGACCGGAAGTGAATTTTTGAAAAAAAAAAAAAAAAAAAAACGTCTGTGGGTATTTTAGTGTTCTCCATCTATCTCTGAATATTACAAGAAATCATGCAAAAGGCAGTCTCTAGAAGCATCTGCGAAACAAAGAAATAGGGGAAAAATAAAAGAAATGAATAAATAATAATAATACTAGAATCAATTCGATGTAATGAGAAGGTATTCCGTTTCAACTACTGTACTTTCTTACGTGCAACTTTCGCTGATGATATTTCTGAATTTCTGGTGGTCCTAATCATAAGCCATTAGAAGAAACTGAACCGAGACACTCCTTTATAAGCTAGATATAGTGGCTCTGAAAATGATACATGAGAGTTTTTTTTAATGAACTCGGAAGTGGTGTCTCATAACTTCCGTGTGGGCGTAATTGTAGTTTGAATTTCAAAGGGGACTCAAACCAAAGTGGTTTAGGTTTTAGATTGGAAGAAAATTGAAAAGTACGATTCTTTTTGATGCATCTTCGTTCCGTGAAACCGGAAGTGGGCGCCGAAAATATTTCAACCCTTTAGGGTTTGTCTATAAGTCAATGTCTATCGCATCCCCTGAAAGGCTTTGAAGGTGTCTGTGGGTCTTTATCTCGGTTTTTGGAAATGAGACAGCAAATAATTTGATTTTGTGACACTGCACCGTACTGACGACCTGGAAAAGTAGATTTTGCAAAACTTGTGTTTGACTGTTACTGTTGAGACATTTTAATGTTCTACAATATACTAATTTCAAGTAAGACAAGTTTATTTTGTGAGTCGAGAATATATATGTGCTCTGAAAAATTGAGAAGATGAAACTTTGTTTTGAAATAAGCCGGACGAAGTCGGATCGGTTTCGACTTCTCGGTAGGTGAAACTGTTTTTCGATGACTTCAAAAGAGGCGCTGATAAAGTGGTAATTACGGTTTCCGATTTGAAAGAAAGAGTTTCGAATATTTAAACGATCTTTTTATACTTCCGTGATCGACCGGCTAAGTGACGGCAGCGTTTGACGTTGTTTTCCATAATTCTGTGTCGCCTACTGTTTTGATGAGATCTTCTTGGTATAGGAGTGTTTCATTTCTCTATCTGTTTAACCCGTACTGTGTTGGGAAAAAAGGGCTGGCACAAAGGATGACTTTTAAAAAACGTGTAAAATCAGGCCATATTGTGACGACCGGAAGTGATTTGAAAAAATAAAAAAAACGAGTTCTGGGGTAATTTTTCATTCTCTCTCCATCATTCTTACTGAAAATTTTCAAGAAAATCCATCAAAAGCATCTCTGAGAAATCTGTGAAACACTTAAAAAAGGGGAAAAAAAAGAAGAATAATAAGTGAAAAACTTACAGGACTCGAATACATTCTATTCTAGTATCACGAGTGATAAACATCTTACATGTGGCTTTGCGTACTGGTACATAACTGTGAGGACCTTAGAGGTAGATTAAAACACAGTACAAAATACTTTGAATTAGGTCTTCCCCTGTTGTGAACGACAGAACCTTAATATTATAGAAGAATAATAACTGTACAATCATTCATAAGTCTTCCGTTCTGAAACGGAATGAACCTTAAATAACAGTCCCAATACTAATAAGGTCTTGCCGTCTGAAACGGAAGACCTTACTAAAAATAAACAATACAAATCACTAAAGGTTCTTCCTTGTAGACGAAGACCTATTAATAATAAAGTAAACATACAATCACTATAAATGGTCTCGCGTGTGAAACGGGGAATGACTTAATAGAAACAAGTAACAATCAATATCTAATATGAAAAGGTCTTCGTCGAAACTACCTAGCTCGGTGAAGACCATTTAATAAAAAACTCTATCTTTGAAAACATCCCTCTGTAAGTATATGAAGATGTATAAGCGCCAGGCTTTCAAGTACAGTTCCAGTACTTATTGATTTAAAAGTCAAGCGAGAACCTTCAAAAATGTACCCAGAAGTATCATAAACAGTTTGCAAAGAACGTTAACTCATCGGAACAATTGCACTCAAATTATTTTAACTTTAACGGATTTTTCCGTAATAATTGCCACTCGAAGACTTTGCTTAAGTTTTGTTTGAACGGTTGGCACTTTCATGCGATTTTGCCGACAGTTTTGATTTGCGGCACAATTGGAAATTGTTGGCGATTTACGCCTCGGATTTTTAATTGTTTCAGGGAACCTTCAAATTTATTATATAATTTTACGTTACTTTATTGCGCGGAAAACTGAGTTCTTTATATTGTGATAGTACACGTCTACCTCTTTAACGGATTTTGAAATTACACAGTAGTAACAAGTAAATTAGATGTCTACGTAATTTTTCTCTTATATATAATCCTGCTTTTATGTTCGCCATTGGCCGATCGTGATCCAACATGGCGAATTATTGCAAATTAGCAAAAAACGGTAAATCTTTGCGCATGTTTTCTTCTTTAGAATGTTAGATATACATCTGTTGCATTTTGATAAAGTAATAAAAAATATAGTACTTGTAATCTTGGCTTTTTTCTGTACCAGCTTCTGAACATAGTATACCCCCTTATCGCAAATTAACTATAAACTTCACTGAAAGTTGAGGAAATTTTTGGCTTTGCTTCAAAATGATTTGATTTTAACCGGGGGGGCCCCCCCCCCCTTCGCCATCTATACGGATGGAAATATATATTGTTTTTTGCGCGATAGTAAGAACCTCCCTGAAAGATATGACTAGTAACCACATTAATAAAGTCAGTGCTACTAGTACATGTCATGCCATTAGAAACATATCGTTGCACTGAGTGACGATATGGTACAGGCAGGCACCAATGCAGGATAAACAAAGTGTTCGAACTTTCCAAAATACAGTCACAACTAAGCATGTGATAGTTAGCATTGGCATATACAGTACATAATCGGCGATATTGTCACGTCAGGGGCGATCCAGTGCTAATTCTGGTTAGGCGGGCGTTGGATTTTTTCTTCCAGAGGCGGGGTTTGGGGGGCCGCCTAAGCCCCTAATTGGGTCCAGGGCAGGCACCTGGTTGGGGGTCGCTCAGGGGACAAAGCGCCCTTGAGCTAGTGAATCTTAGTGATTAGGAGTCAAATTTAGTCCATATATATAGCCCTCATAGGTGAAGTAACCCTTTCCAAGGGCGGTAACCAGGAAATTACATTTGGGGTGAGGTGGGGGGGAATGCACAAACTAGAAGGGTATCAGGATTTAAAGGCTGCTAGTCAAGGTCCACAGCTGGTGCCACAGGAATAATCTCTGGTAGGGAGGGTCCCAGAGGGCGAAGCCCCCGGAAGCTAAGAAATTTAGCATTTATCACATTGCGTCTGGGGGGTTATAAGCCCCTAGAGATAAGGATAGCCTGGTAGCGGGTCCAGGGGGCGAAGCCCCGGAACGCCTGAGAAATTTTAGCATTTTCAATTGCGGTCGGGGGGGGGGGAGGGGTTTTAGGTCCCCTAAGAGGATTCTGATATGGGCTCTGGTATGGGGGTCCAGGGGTCGAAACCCACCATGAAGCCGAGAGGTTTAGCATCTTTCAGTTTTAAACATTGGGGGGTGCACGGGACCAGTGTACCCCTGGTTACAGCCTGGCTTTCTTACAAGGCTAAGAACAGGCAGCGTAAATTATTGACCGAGATATTTGCACATTAAACTGTGTTATATATATCCCGAGTACCTCCATCTTTGAAAAATTTTAGGGGGTCAGCGCCCGCCTCACGCCCCCTCATAAAGTCCGCCAGTGTAATCGTGCGCGCTGCGCTGTCTCTCGCTTTATCACTGCCATTCACTATGTTCTCTCTCTGTCTCTCTCTCTCTCGTCTCTTCTCTCTCCTCTCTCTCCTCTCCTATCCGCTCTCTCTCTTCTCTCTCTCACTCTCGTCTCTCTCATCTCTCTCTTCTTTTTTTTTTTTAAGGGGGGCTGTACTGCCCGGTACCTTTCCTTGAATCCGCGGCCTGGTCGTAATTCTTTATTTTGTATTTTTGATAAGGATTAATGAAACTTTCCATGCTGTAAAGTTTGACTGTTTACTACTGTTCAATATATGTACTCTGGACATGATTCGATTCGAACAATTAAAAACAATGACAAATAGAGAAATAAGGATAGCTATGCATGGGCAATATTCTTAAAAATTTTCTCGTAATCACAAGAAAAGAATTTATCTTCGTAATTAGGATATTATTCTCGTAATGATACGAGATCTTTTCCTCGGTTAATAACGAGATAATCATAATCGTAATTACAGAATCTTTTCGCTCGTAATTACGAGATAATTTTCGTCGTGAATTACGAAGATTTTTTTTCATTCGCAAGATAATAGATAATGAGTATTTCGTAATTTCGATATTCTTTTCTCAAATTAACGAGATAATTATGCCTTCGTAAGTTACGCGAATAGTGAATTACGTAATAGAATATTTTTTTTACAAATGATACTAAACAAGGCTTTCATAACATCATCGTAATTAAATAAATTCACCTTCTACTATTCTCGTAATCACGAGAAAAGATCTCGTTATTACGAGATAATTATTTCGTAAGTTAGAGAAAAGATCTCGTTATGATGTAAGTATTAAAGGCCGAGTTCTACAAACTGTTAATATGTTCGATTTTTGCTCAAACTGGGAAAGTGTGCATGTTAAAAACAAATTATGGATCCTAACGTTTTATTTTTGCCACCAATTTTGGGATTAACGTACACCGAAGCACGTTGTGGTGCGTGTGTGTATGAGAGAGAGAGAGAGAGAGAGAAGAGAGAGAGAGAGAGAGGAGGAGAGAGAGGAGAGAGAGAGAGAGAGAGAGAGAGAGACGAGAGAGATGAGAGAGAGAGCTAATTATATTTATTGATCAGAGTACGGCCCGTGGGTATGCCGTTTTGCCAAGTTGATTCCGCAATTGACAAAATTGGTCAAGGAAACCCAGTAAGTGTATGTTTAGAAATACCTATATACCATGTGATATATGCATATTTACCGCGCCCCTCCCCTTTCTCAGGCTATAGCTGCTCGGCGACAGTATAGTCTGGCGGATTCAAGCCGTAACTAATATAGTACCAATAGGCAAAGTGCCTCATGCCGAATTTTTTTTTTTAATTTAATTAAAAAATAACGATTTATCAAAAATCATAAATATAAAATATTGTGCTTGTACATGTACATGTATTTACTTTTGATGTGAAGTTCGTTTGATAGCTGAATGATGTCGTGCATTGAATGTCATAACGATTTCAAAAGACATATGTCATTGTCGTTTGAAATCGGTCTATTTTTTTTCATTGAAAATTGAAGCATCCAGACATAATATTAGCAACAATTTTCTTCAAGGTTTCGATTCAATCACTGATGCACTAGGAGATCCCTGTCATGTTGCTTTCAAATCCATTCCAACTTTTTCGATGGTACTTAGTTTTGGTATAATTTCCTTTAGCTGACGAATGAATGCCCACACAGTGGTGAGGTGCTGAGAGTCTACTTTTAAGATTTGCTATATTAACTTCATATTAATCATACTTCGTATTGTCTTCTTGTACATTCGCAGAGAAAAAAACATTGTATCAGTTTCCTCCGTGCGTGTTATTGTTTTCCATGCTCTAGTTTACATGTTTCTGAATACATTCTTATACCTGATTCAGATAGAAAACAGATACAAAAAAAGAAAAGAAAGGAAGCTAGTATGCCTGTAAACTGAGGAAAAAGATGCCAGAAAATTTGTTTAGAATCCGCACCATTCAAGGCCAGCAGCTCTGGGGGCTTTAAAGCGGCTCCCAGTACTCCCTCGCCCAAGAAATTTTTCGCTCCTTCGTTTCGCTCGACATTTATATTTTGCCCTCGTATCGTCGCTGAGGGAAACGATATGAATCCATCACTGTGCAATTCCAATGCCGAGACACTTTAAAGGATCTCGAACTGTTCAAACACTGTCCACACTAGCATTGTGATATTTTAGCAATCATGAGACTAAAATCGTAGAAGCTTTATGGTGCAGAAATATTCGGTCGGTATTCTTTTATTTGTATTTTGAATACATAATTAAACTCTTTCATGCTCTGTATAGTGTGACTGTTTAGACCTATTCGACTATGTACTGTGGCAATGCTTCGATCGAACAGATATTCAAGATTGTATTTAAAAACAATTGATCAGAAAGAGAATGGATAGCTTACATTGAAAGTTTGCAATGGGCAAGTTATTCATTATTTTTTTTCGTATTACGAGAAAAGAGATTTACAGAGATGATTACAGTTTATTTTCTCGTCCATTAGAGATAGTGTGAATTTTACATGATACTAAATAGGACCTTTCGTAGAAAAATAATGAGGCTTTTTTCTTTTTTTTTTTTCATGTTTATTATATCGTGGAATAGGATATTTACACAACGTTCTTTACCCATGTCTGTGTTTTAAAATTAAAGCATTGTCTAAACTACACTGGTGAATGCTACCGGGGGCTTCCCCCACCCAGGGTTTTTGCCTTGGACCTCTGAGGGCTTTAGCCCCCCCCCCCCCAAATCCCGTGCCCTTCTGCTTTACCATAATAATTACCCCAACTAGCCTCTTGTATTAATGAAAAAATGCATCCCCACTCTGTAAAACGTTGGGTTTATTTTTCATAACCGAGAGAATTCTGTAAATAATATGTGCCAAAATTCATATAACACTGTAAAAATGGCTAACAGGAAATCGAGTTTAGGCCTCAGGGCCCATAAAAGGACAGGCGCTTGTTTCATAAAAACTATTGCAAAGTAATACACTATTATAATAACACGTGTCTATTAATATAGTAATCTTTGCAAAGTTTATGGAACAAAGCGCCTGTGCCTAAAGGATAAATTTTTAGTATCATGCTCAAAACCGTACTAAATGCTGTGTATCTCAGTTGATGCAACGGCTTCTCAGAAGATCCAAAATCGTTTCGCAAAAAATCTTAATCATGAATCCACTTTAATATGAGAGTAATGAGCGATTCAACGTGCTCAAAAAAACCAGTTTCATAACGGAATTCGAGCGAATTTAACTGAATATATTTTTTTTTTTTTACATTCAAAATAATTTTCACCAATGTGATATTTTATCCATAATTTACTTGAAATATAGTATATTATAAAAAGACTTAAAATTAAATTACTTTCATAAAAAAAATAAGGGGGAGGGGAGGGCAAAATAGCTCTAGCTTGTATCTGCACACCAAACCATACATTTCTCCGGAATCTATAAACATATAGAAATCTATCATGCAGTTTTACATTTTAGAGGGGCATGGACAACGTTCTGAGCTATAAAATTGTCAAATTTTAGATTTCCCATTTTTATGTTTAAATGCTCACTTAGGGTATTTCTTATGGTATGCCCAATTTGAACGTCATTTGTGAGGTACATAGTGAGATAACCAGCGATTACAATTTATCACTATGGTAAACAAAGCTTGAGTCATGTTTTTGGTTTACCATTACATTTGAATATGCTAGTATAGTTCCGTTTAAAGCAATTTTGTCATATTACAATATTCCTTTATGAAACAATAAACAGTTCTATGAGTCTCACAATCTCATTTGTTCTAAAAACTGTATTTTTCTGTGAAGCAACTTTAATGTAATACAAAAACAAGGCTCAAAATAGCCTTGTTACATATGTAATGAATTGTAAGTTTATCTTCTGTAATCAATCAAATGACGTTCATATTTTTGCTGGCCATGATAAGAAATACCCTAAGTGAGCAATTGTAACATTCAAATGGCATTCTAAAATTTTAACATTTTAGCTCAAAACGTGTCCTCATGCCCCTTTAAAGGAAGCTTACTGTAAATGTCACTAGGCACGTGAATCTGGCAAGTATTATATATACTAACACCCCCCCCCCCTGATTTTTTTTTTTTTTTTTTTGTTTTAACGTCCGATAGTTTCTAAGAATATGTGGTTCCCTGACCCAATTTCGATTAATGTAATCGTTCACGGTTTTCTGTTACACTTAATTTAAGAGACTGGCCTCCGACCGAATAAAATTAAATGCAGCTGCATGGATCTACCCGTTTTTAACATAGATCTCCATGAGCAGAGTTTCAGGAAACAAACGATTACCCCACCCCTACCCCGTGTGATTTTCTTCTAAAAAAAATGTCTGTACAGCTTTTGATAAAAAAAAAATCACTCTTGTTTTAAGAAATTAGTCACGCTGATCCCCCTTGGGCTAGCAAGACAAGCCTAGACCCGCCTGCCTTCTACCTCCCCCCCCCTCCCTCCGTTTGAAATTCCACTTCGAACCCCCCCCCTTCCCCAACACCTCCCCTGAAAACTTGCCAATGTGCAAGTATGCTGGGAAGGAAAATATCAAGAAAATTATTATTTTGAAGAAATACTAAACAGTTCTCATTTCAGATAAAGTTATTGTTTGGACTTAACCTAGAAGAACTTTAATGTGAATCCGTGCAATAGTTGCCAAAACCATTGTTACGTCAAACAATAATGGGCCACAACAAAGACTACTTTGGAACGTCCAAACTAAATAATTGAACAGATGGAACAGATATCGAAAAAAGGAAAGCAGATTTAAAAATAACATTTTTTTGGCTACTGTCTCTGTAAATAATATCAAGTTCTAACAATAGGCCATTTTTGGCTATTCGTGACTCTTGCTCTTTGTTTCTTACCCATTATTGATTAATTTATTAGAAGAATTTCTCTTGGGTAATGAGTATCTGTATAGCAATAATGCCTCGGAATTTTAAAAATTCTGTGACTGCATGCGAGATGTGTTTAAAGGGGCATGGACACGTTTTGCATTCTAAATAATGTTCAAATTTAGCATTGCCAATTTTGATGTTTAAAAGTCTTAACTAGTATTTCTAGTGGTCAGGCAAAAAATTGAAAGTCAGTTGTTGAGTTAAAATTAAGATACAGCGCTCACAAATCTTCGCGATTAAACAAGACTCGAGCCTTCGTATGAAAATACCATGTTTAAAACAAATGGATGTGTGAGAAACACTAGAACCTGTTTCAATTGTGGCTTAGATAATGAACTCTGGTTGATGAACAAAATCTGCTTTTAAATGGAACGTTTAGAGCATTATTTATGTTATTGTAAGCAAAATCATGGATCAGGCCTTGTTTACATAACAAAGAATTGTAAGTGCTGTATCTCATTGGAAGTCAACATATGACGTTCAAATTTTCCCTGACCATTAAAAATACCTTAGTCAAGCATTGTAAACATTAAAATTGGCAATCTAAAATTTTAAAATTTTTAGTTCAAAACGTGTCCATGCCCCTTGTTAAAAGGGGTTTATTGAACAGGTTAGAGTCTATACAGGACATCCAGGTATTGGATTTGATTTACATGGGGTGATAGTTTGGTATTTATCAGAGCATATATATTATCATTTTGCACCAATCTTGACAATGACTTTGACCAATTTACTAAAAATTGACACATAATACCCGTGTGATTATTATTAAGGCCCGTGGGCCTCTTGTCTTAAGAATGATTGGAAAATTCATTTTGACAGTTGTATTTGAATATTAGATATAATAAGCAACAATGCTGAGGAATTTGTTTTGTGAATTCAAATAATGTTTTGAAATTCTGCATGGAATTTATAATAACATGATCTACACTAACTATATACATGCGTGATTGGAATATATATCACTACATTTGCATTTTTAGCATTTATAAGTAAGTGCTTGACTGCAAGCAGATCCCATCGGTGTTATCTTAAGAGTAAATTCTATCCAATTGTTCTCACTCTAAAAACATTTTTTGCACCTTGACTATCTTTAACATAACTTGGCCTCTTCTTGAAATCTGACCCAGCCAAAGCACAAAAGATTCAATAAGGCATAGAAAATAGACAAGCTCCACTGACAGGGGACTCTTAGGGGTAAATTATTCATACACATAACCCCCAAATAAGTCTTTCCTTGTTAATTTGAGTTCTTAATTGGTTGTCCAGGGACGTTTAAAGTCTGCATTTAAAGTTGAACATGGGTATAATTATAAAAAATTGGTCAAGCACATATAAAACTGAAAGAGGCTGTTTTTAGAGAAATATGAGGCAAAAAAAAAAAAGAAAGAAAGATAAATGCTCAGATGCATCTAATGTGTACATGTTTTTAAAGCATGCCACATGATGGGAACATTAAAAATGAAATATGTCTCGAGTAATGGGAATTCTATTATAATGTAATATCTAAAGTGTAACCATGTTCTATATATCATTTCTACCTTCTTTAACAAAAGATCACAAAGTCGTGCCGCCAATGTACAAGCTGTGTTATTTTCATTGGGCCACAGACAGGTAGCGAAGTCACACAAGTTATGCCTGTTTTACAATAATGAAGAATGCTAGACCCATCCAAGCATAACACAGCAGTTAGACCCAGGACTATGTTTATACAAAGAAAACACACAGAGGTGCTTTAAATGAGCAGAATTTGGGCTTTATTTTGATACTGGACAGTTTGGTTGATTGGACTAGATACTTCATTGAAGGCAATACTGACCTATTGTATACTTGGAAAAGGATGTAGTACTGTTAGATGTCTCCTAATGTAGGCCTATAATGTGAACTGATTTATGGGAATTTTACGATTGTGTTTGCCCATTGGCAATTCTGGTAAGTGTTTCTTTACTGAATTTGAATGTGACAAAACTTAATCTGGGAAAAATATAGCATTATCACTTTGAATCCAGTTCATTACCTACCTCTTTTTAGTCAGTGGAAGGTCTTGTTTTACAAGAGCCTGTACATTTTAGTCGGTAGGTCAATGCTGATTTAGGGACACTCTATTTTAATTATAGGAATTTTAGAGCATGCAAATGAAATTTAATGCTGTTGATAAAGAGAGACCTCCAATTTTTAATGCACTAAATGTTCTTTCATAATGGAATTACTGTGTTCTTTGAACATTGTGTCTTATCAGTTACTTAGGAGATATTAAATAGGTTGCAGACTATTCGATATCTATAATAATCAGTTTTCACTCTAATGAATAAAATGACTGAAACTATAAATAATTTTTTGCATTCGGAACAATATAACCTAGCTATTATCTTCCAGTTTATACAATTAATGCAGTATCATTTTTTGTATCATAGGATTGCTAAGCTAACTAAATAATTGTCTGTAAAAAAAACCCTACAAATTTATAAAATATCATCATAATGACATGACTATATCCTTGCACATTTTTTGTACAAAGATCTTGGATTACTGATAGTTATGCCTTTGTTCCTCCCTACAGACACAGTGGATACAGAAAAGAAACTTGATATATGATTTAACAACTGAACAATGCAGTACGAGATTTTATCATGGGCTCCAAGAGGCATTATAAATCAACAATTATAATTTATTACATATTTATATAATTTCACATATATTTACACATCATTGCTATATATGATTTCAAGAACAATATGATTTCAAGAACAGTGTCTCTAGACAAAATTACCCCCCCCCCCCTCCTTTTTTTTAATGGGGGAGGGGGAATAGGTGAGAGTTTATAAAAAGAAAAAAGTGAAATCAGTGGTGGTGGGGGGAAAGTTTACAAGGAGGTCATTGAAAGAATTTACCACTGGCTTGGTTGTATGTTTGTTAGCTGGGGGGGTGAGTGGTTGCACCAGCGCGATAGTTTTGTAACCATGCGAAATCTTATATATACCAGGTTCTCTTAAAGAGACATTGGCATGTTGTTGCTAGATTTCTCACCTGACTGGGTCCCTGAGATGTCATTATCAAGAAAATCAAGGTGTAATGTGTCATTTTAACCCATTTATACATACCTGTGTAAATCTACATATTTGAGAGGAAGATGGCATCTTAGATACTGGGTTTTTTTGTTGTTTTTTTTGTACAACAGTATGTGAATATATTTTTTGTATTCTCAATAGTTGTATAAATGTTCAGTGTTACACAAAATTTTGTTTCTAAGTTTAGCATAAAGTTTAAGTGAAGAAGGATTGAATTTTCGCACTTTTTGTGTTTTTGGTTGACAAGCTTTTGGACAAGTAATTAAGTTGGCTTTGATTTTAGCATTTTCTGAATTTAAAAATGCCCATGATTTATGCAGCATCTTTAAGCATTATTCTCTGTTGCTTTATTTGTTTAGCAAACACTTGAAGAAGCATACAGGGTTGTTACCATCACAGCTATTCAAAATGACAGACATGGAAAAAAGTCAATATTCATATGCCTGCATGAATTTATAATTAAATGCCTTTTCTCAAATACACACATTTGTATGTTAATGACAAAGTCGTAGAGCAAAAACTTCAGTATGCAGGAAAGGCAATATGACTTTCATGGGGCACATTATGCTGCTTTATATCCCAATGAATGCCATGGGCCCATGGCTGTATAGTATATGGCATGGCAAGTAGCAATTATGATATGGATTTAATGTTCCTTTTCAGAAATATAATCAGTGGCATAATTTTTAAATTTTAGTGTGTTTTGTGTACCATTTCATTAAGTAATTTATGTCTGATCTCTTGGTGCCAGATTGATTTTAAATCAAGAAAAAGATTCCTCATAGGATAATGCAATGGGAATTTATTCTTATAACCTTGTAGGATTTCTTGAGAATGTAATTAATACCAAATGATATATATACTCATTAACTGAAAAGACAAAAGTTAACAGAGAGAAAAATTCTCATTCGAATATTTCAATTACTTTATAGCGATTTGGGAACATTTTATAACATTAATAACTGCTGAAATCACAGGCAGTGGACAGGGGTGTATAGATAGGGGTACAAGCATGACCAGCAATCTTAGCTGAGATTTGGCTGGACTGGATTGTGGGGCAGTATATGTCCTTCAAATTCATGTCTGGAATATCACATTCAATGTCAGCCGGTTCTAGCAATTAATATGCACTTATGTGACAGGTTTTCTAGTCAATTGATATGCACTTAGTGACAGGTTCTAGCAATTAAGGTCGGGCCTCTCGAACTATGTCATCACTTGAGTAGTATTTTGTTTCTGATTTTCGTTGCGATTAGCAATCCAGTAATTCAGAACCACGGTAAACAGTAGAAGTTCGTGATACCTGGCGTCAGAAACTATGTAAAGACACAGGCTCTCCTTGATTTGGTCCGATAAAAGGGACCCTTCCCAATTGAATAATATAGCAATTTTCCCGATTTGATAGTCCACATAAGTCCCAATTTCGGAGACAGTACAGTAAAAATGTATTGTAGTTTGACACTTTATTTTGATTTCAGGCTCATTTTCCACGATAAACTATGAAATGAAAGAAGTACAAAAGGACAAATTTTTACAATACTTTGAGTAAGAAACCTGCTAGTTGTTTTTTTTTACTAAGCAATTCGTAATCTGACATACCAAATTTCCATTTCACCAAAAACACCCAAAATTTTCCCAATCTAAAGGGACCGCGGACCCAGTCCAAAATATTGCGTGACAGCCCTGAGACAGGTGTGTTAAAGTTTTAGACTCAAAAAACTGCAAGTATTGAACAAAGGAAGACTTCACTGGAAAGTAGATGTTAATTTGTGGAAGATGCAGAGTGTACCCGTATACTCACTAAGTTGGGACGCAATTCTGTATGTTAGTGAATTTTTCCCCCCAAATAAACACTAGAAACTATGTGAAAGTCCTTCTTGTCTAAAAACAAGTATATAAAAAAAAACACCCAAAATTATATTATATTCCCCAGAGACAGAAACACCGTCCGTTCTCTACAGACACGAGGTAATAAGACAGATTTGGGGTTGTTACTTCCGGAAAAGGGCGTGGTACCCCGGAAATCCGCCCCCAGACCAATTTTAACAGACCCAAATTCACTACATCCCCCCCATTTTGAGGAGGAATGTCCCAATTCCGAAAACCCTTCCTACAGAATAAAACAACATACTTTAGCTTATCATTGACCCCCCCCCCCAAATCTGTCCTACCAGTGTCAAAACATACAAAAATCAAATTACTTCACATATACATTTTATCGTCAGAGATCGAGTCAACACAGTCCTATGATTCACAAGTTCAGCAAGGTTTGCTAATTTCTATATTCCTTCCATACTAGTGGTGACTAAATATCCTATATTCTGCATCAAATGTAGAAGAAACAGTTTTTTTTACCATTCACTATGTAGTCCATTTTGATATTGAAGAGTATTTTAACTAGAAGATAGGCTATACCCGCACCTAGTGTTAATGCTTTATACTTATTGCCTATAGTATTAAGCTAACCTGATATAGCAATATTACCTGGTGTTGTAGGAAGTTTTGGTGTGGAATTCTGCAAGGGGAAGACATATCTGTTTTTTATTTTGTAATTTTCCTGGCCATCTGTCACAAAATTCTTGAACAACGTCTCTCTCCTTTACCGTTATCAGATAGCCTTGAATACTTTGGTACAATGCTTCATTGCCAATTGTGAGATGTTGCATATTGTCAAGCAGGGAAGGTCCAGTTATTTTCCTTTTCAACGTTATGGTGAATCCAACAGCGGGGTGGAGGGGCATAAATAGCTTGGTGAACACCACTCACTACACGGGCTATCAGATAGCCTTCGAAACTTTGTACAATATTCATTGCCAATGTAGATGTGCACATTGTCTGACAGAATGTTTTCAGTTTTATTTTCGCTTCAAGTTTATGTGATCCAACAGGGAGGGGCGTAATTATAGGTTATAGACTTTGTAATGGGAAAATATGAGACCGAGTTTTTTGGCGCGTAGACGGACCGAGCTTGCGAGGTCCGTTGGCGACCAAAAAACGAGGTCGTCCACATATTTTTCCCATACAAAATTTATAAACTTTTTAATTATATATTTCAATTTCATTTAGAAACTACAAAAAATAATTTTTAACACTTTTTCAATAGTTTAACGGATAAAAGCTGAAAACACGCAAAAATAATTGAAGTTTGGCTGACGTTTTAACAGTCAAACGTCAAGAAACGTGCTTTATTATGAACGTCACAATAATTTCCAATTTTGTTCCATTACGACGTCAGCTTGCGGGCCGAAACGTTTCGGCATATATCGTGGTTGATATTGGCCCGCAAACTTTCTAAAGGAATAAGAGGAGATGAAATTGAAAAGTAATATTTAATAATTCACAGTAAACAGCTTGCAACAGCTTTTTTCTGCTATAAGCCTTATCAAGATATACATAGAAATTTGTACAAGCTTTCACAGCTCTTGTAGCATGTGCAATTGTCAGGAGGATGCAATTTTCTCCCAAGTTAGGGTAAGATCTAAGGGGGGTGGTGATGTCAAATAGCTCGCAACATTAATCTATACAATTTTCAGATAGAACTTTGAAACTTACATTTGTGAACACTTCAAATGCATTTACAGATGGTGCAATAATTAATCAGGACAGAGGATCCAATGGTTATCCTAATGCTATAGCGGATCTAAGAGGGGTGTGGATTAAAATACAGTGAACACCCCTGCTTTGTATATAGGCATACTTGAAAAGCTTTGAATTTTTCCAATACTTTATTATTATTACATGTTTTCATATCTGTTTGAACTAGGGATAATACTAATCTTTCTAACATTTTACAAATGAACCCAAGGAGGAGTTGTGTAGCAAATAACAAGATCCATGGTTTTTAACCAAGCAGTTGTTAAAATTTTTTTCTGTAAGAAACCAAACCAGGTTTCTTTTCTTAAACAAGTAGTTCGTTAAAGTTTTGGATAGCTTCTTAACAACTATCTTCGCAAGCCAAGTGTCCGATTCGCTTACTCTCATCTCCCCTTGGCAGATTTAGTCCGCGACTGAATTGCATCTAACGGACAATGCGAGTTCATCGTCAACGAAACACTCGAGTGAACAATTTGTAATGGTTTTTTTTTTAAATTTACAGGTGTACATACTGTTGGCAAGCTTATATCTACCTTTTATCTTTCAGGCATAAATCACATAATTAAAACTTGCCTCTGAACTTAACGATTCTAACTTTGGTTTTTATCGTCAATGTTCAATCTTATCCGAATTTGTTTCAGTCTATTCCAGCACATTCCACAATACACTGCCCTCTGTCATCTTTTGGGTGCGACACATAATTCGATAATCTCTAGTAACTGGTCAAAACTGCTCCGAATTTTTCTCCAAAAAGTACGTCTTTTGTTTTTAATGGGAAAAAATACAGACCAGACTTACTCATACCGACGGTATGAATGGTGAAATTTGATTGGATGCCTTGGGAAGTCAAAGCATATATTTGAAGGCTTAAGAAACTTGACTAAATCTGCCAAGGGGAGATGAATGTAAGCGAATCAGACACTTGGCTTGCGAAATGCTTAAACATGAGAAGGGGTTTTGATCAAATGGAATTTGATCAAGTTATAGTGGAATGTGTTAGATGGCATATTATCAACGGACAGGAAGAATCCAATTTAATCTGTTATCCTGATGCGTATCCTCCTAGGCAACCTGACCACCTCTGGTCTGTGCAGAGGTCCGTGATTGCCCAACTCTTGTTTTTGTATTCCTATTTAGGACTTAACGAGATTGATCACTGTTCGTTATCTTTGCCTTTACATGTCGGGATCTAAAGAGGATAACATGTGAACATTCTCTTCTTATGTGGCATACTGGATAGCTTTGAATTTTTCAATACTTTAGTATCATCTCTCATTATCATGTAACATTAACATGATGTTCATATTGTTGAAACTAGGGATATACTATTTTCCTACAATTTATAAGTGAACCAGGAAGAGTGTTTTGTATCTTTTTTCATCTGCAAGGGTCGTAAAAAAATTTCCTTTATATACCCTATATTTTGACTGGGAAAAATCTATTTTCCTATAAGGTTTGGTCAACAAATGCTTGAACGCTGCCCCGGAATACCCCGGTGACCCCGCATCCCCTCCCTGGGTACCCGCCAAGCTTCCCTGCTCGACTGCCTTACCCCCCGGGAAGCCCCCGTCACCATAGCACCTGGGACTACCTCGACCAGAAAACCATGCCATGGGAAATCAATTCCTGCCCAACTAAATACCAGAGCTTACCAGGCACATTTGATCACAAATGATCTACGACATAACCATAATAAAGTTATAAAGCGAAATGAAATAAATCACCAGAAATCTCTACATTTCCAATATGGCGACCACGCGGCCCCCGCTATGATCCGCGGCGCAGGTGGACTAAATCCCATAAACTCGTCGCCAATAAAGTGATTCTCCCCCCGAATAAACACTAGAAACTATTCGTGACAAGTCCTTTCTTGTCTAAAAACAAGTATATTAAAGAAAAACACCCAAAATTATATAATATTCCCCAGAGACAGAAACACGTCCGTTCTCTACCAGAGCACGAGGTATATATAAGACAGATTCGGGGTTGCTTACTTTCGGTAAAAGGGCGTGGTACCCCGGGCAATCCGCCCCCAGACCAATTTTAACAGACCCAAATTCACTACAAGAGCATTTAGGCCTAGCTATAGCGCTGTTAAAAGTCCAGTCCCCGGCAATGCAATATTCAACGCTGATCTTCAGAATGCTATTACCACAAAATTTACAGTCTATAAATACTATAACAAAATTCTATAGAAAATATTCAGTGTGGTGCCAGTAAACAGGTCTTAGATCGCCTGAACTCCCAAACACCATTCTGGTTAAAGACCTTAATTATACTGGAGTTTCATGACACGTCCAAGTCGCTTCTCTTCAGAGAACTCTCGTGCACAGTAAGGCGCGAAACAGTTTGTTTACATGCGGGATTACAAGAACTTGTACCCTATAGGACATGGATTAAAAGTAAGAAGATATTTGAAATCCCGTATTAGACATAACGTACAAAGTCCGTACCATTTATCCTTCTGTGTTTCGTAAACCGGAAGTGATCAATGAATTAGATAGGTTACATGAGGAATATGTTCTGGTTCCAGCTGACAAAGCTTGTAACAATATTGTTTTTGTCTGTAAGGCTCCATTACCTACTACTGCATTTTAAACGAACTTGTATTAACTCCACATTTGTAATCCGTACTTACATCCTACTGCCCTTTCAAAAGACGAAATTCTCAAAATCATGCTTCAGTTTAAACCATTAATATCCCAGTTCAATGGGACGGAAGATATGACTACCCCTACCTATTACTGGATTGCCAAAACTTCATTAAAAACCCCTACAAACAAAGATATATTGCTGGATCTAGTAAGATGTTCCACCAAGCCCCTGTCTTTACTCCTCACGAAAATATTGACTGCTGTCAAGGAGAAACTTCAGAAGTATTGTGAAACTACATATGCCAGAAGGTGTAAATTCAAATGTGGAATCTTAAAAACCTCTAAAGAACTTCTAGTGAATTTGAAATCCCAGAACCTTTCACATATCAACAACATCAAAAACATATGACTTTTCAAACTTACACTACCATCCCGCACCGATAAATTAAAGGCAAGGGTTTGTAACATTATAGACAGTTTGCTTCTTTAACAAAAATGGAAAAAGAAAATATTCTTAATCATGATTAGCCATTCAAAAATTATTTTGTTAAACTCCACTCTGATTCTACCACAAGTACTCTGAAGTTGATAATTAAAGCAATTGCTGGAGTTCCTCATTGACAATATCTTTGTAGT
This sequence comes from Ostrea lurida, assembly GCA_903981925.1. Lineage (NCBI taxonomy): Eukaryota > Metazoa > Mollusca > Bivalvia > Ostreida > Ostreidae > Ostrea > Ostrea lurida. Next base: position 17,244 of record CAJDSM010016904.1, on the reverse strand, counting down.
TTTCGGCAATCAGGTCTTCCAACAGTCTGTTTGGAATTCCAATGGGCACTAATTGTGCTCCTCTATTAGCTGACCTATTTTATATTCTTATGGGCAGACATTCATTCAAAAGCTTCTACATGAAAGAAGAAATCTCTAGCGGTGGCCTTTTAATTACAACATTTCGATATATTGACGATGTTTTATCTATCAATAACAATGATTTCCATTTATATGCCGATTCAATATTCAACGGAACTAGAAATAAAGGACACCACAGAGTCTCCATGTTTGCTTCGTACTTGATATTTTATTGAACATTGACATTAACGGCAAATAACAACTCAACTTTATGACAAACGGGACGTTTCAGCTTCTCCATTCGTCAACATTCCCATATTGTGTAGCAATATTCTCATCATCACCTGCATATGGTGTGTATGTCTCTCAACTATTCGATACGCAAGAGCTTGTTCTGCGTATAAATCAGTTTTTGAATCGAGCAAGCTACTTACAGACAAGTTGTGGCTTTCAGGGATTTCAACAGTCACGTTAAAGGCAGCATTTCGTAAATTCTATGATCGTTATAACAATTTAAGTTTACCAATATGACCTATCGAGCGAGTCAAATGCTGTCTGACTGTGTTTCATAACCGTGTTAAGCCGTTTTTTCACCAACACTCATTTGACTACGGACTGTTCTTACCTGATCAAGACTATGGGCTCACGGCGGGTGTGACCGGTCAACAAGGGATGCTTACTCTCCTAAGCACCTGATCCCACCTCTGGTGTGTCCAGGTGGCTCCGGATTGCCCAACTCTGTTTTTGTATTATATTTAGGACTTACGAGATCGATACATGTTCGTTATCTTTGCCTTTACACTGTGTAATTGTTTATGCTCAGAATTTTTTTTTTTCATACTCATATATATCAACCGGATTCGATTGAAACAAACTTAGTTAGCGATAAGAAGTATTCAGGGAGTAATCAAGTACTTGTATCACATCATATTGTTGCTCTTATGTAACATATCTAAGATATTACTTGCAATCATGACATTTTTATACCCCCGCAACGAAGTTGTGGGGGGGGGGGGGGGTACTGGAATCAGGTTGTCCGTCCGTCTGTAAACGCAATGGTTTCCGGGCTCTAAAGTGTTATCCTTTTCACCTAGAGTAACCATATTGCACATATGGACTACCCATGGGACGAAGATGTTCCCTATCGATTTTGGGGTCAAAAGGTCAAAGGTCAAGCACACTGGACAATGAAGTAGCAAAATGGTTTCCGGGTTCTAAAGTGTTATCCTTTCCACCTAGAGTCACCATATCATACATATGGACTACTTATGAGACGAAGATGTTCCCTATCGAATTTGGGGTCAAAGGGTCAAAGGTCAAGCACACTGGACATCGAAGTAGCAATATGATTACCGTGCTCTAGAGGATTATCTATGCGGTCTAGAGTTACCATATCATACATATGGACTACTCATGGGACAAAGATTTTCCCTATTGAATGTATGGTCAACGGTCAAATACACTGGACATGGACTGTTCATGAGTCAAGCGGAATGTTTTATCCTTAATTAACTCATGGGCAGTGCTTATCAGTACAAGAAGGTCAATAAGGATTCTAACTCTGTGTCGACAATTTTAAAAATTGGTTAGGTGCGATTGTGAGAGAAGTTGGCTATTTACATAAATATCTTGTGAACGGTTAAACAATAACACCCTTCTGGAAGAAATCACTGGGAGTATATTTTAAGCGAGAGTCAGGGGGGTACCTTAGATAGGAAATTGGTTGTGCATTTCGTTTTGCCAATGTCTTACTTGAAATTCCTTTTTTAGAAACACAACAAAAATTATCCTTTTACAAAAATGAATATAAGATAGAAATGAGAGTTATCTCGAACATTTAGTGCCGCCAGCAATTGAACTCATAGACTCGCGCGAAAACACTAACAATCTTTCTTCATAGAAGAATTTACAAATTATGTCTCTAATCTCTCTCTAGATTCTTCTTCTTTATTTCTTCCTTTCTTAAAAAAAGTCAGTATTGAGCTTGATTTTGTTATGCATATTTTGTATTGTGAATTAATTATACAGATGCTTGAAAATAAAAAAAAAAATTTAAAAAAAAAGCAAACAGAAAAAAAAAATCCTTAGTAAGCATTGCTCACATTACATCTTGTTTATTTTTACTTTAGAGTATTTTGTATTTCTTACATTCAATATTTAAACAGAAGCCGTTAAAAATACATTATCTTCCTCACAGATTGTAGATCCACTCTGTTCTATTTGGGCATTCTAAGTAACAATAAATGCACCTCCTACATAGAAGAAGAGTTCTTATCTTGAAACTGGCAAATAGAATGATGGGTCTATACCCGTGTACTACACAAGATCATTATAATGGCAAAGAAATATGCAAAATGCTGATTTTAAACATTACTGTTGAGATCTCTGCAACATCAATTTATTTGTCAGTAGCTTGTCTCTTTGAAAATTGATCATACGCAGAACATGTTCTCGAGTATAGAATTAGTTGAGAAAGCTACAGTTCTGCAGCTAACTGGAATATTTTGAATCAACATGCTTGAAAGTGAATTATGTTAATAGACAAAATGTCATCGATCTATTTAAATGCCGAGTTGAAGATCACAGAGCAAGAGATTAAATAATGTCCCATAAAATTATAAGTTCAAGTCAGCTGAGAGGAGCACAGGTTGTCCTTATAGGGAATCCAACCGATTGTCAGAAGACCCTGTCTCTAAAGACTACAAAAATAGTGTCAATGAGGAACTCTTTTTTTTTATACCAAAATACTTAAAATCAAAGTTGTGTGTTAACATAGTAATTTTAGGGATGACTGATCACAAAATATTTTATATTTATATAGCCTAAAAAATTCCCAACGGAAATTGTTTCTGTAAGTATTATGCTTAATGGGTATCATTTTATTCAGTTTTCTGAAACACATTCCTTATATGTACAATTTTTGTTGGGGGGGGGGGGGCTTTTACACAATAAACAGCAGTCCATCGCGAACCGATTGCGGTTGTTCAGTACTTTTGTAAACAGGAGTTCGTGAGTTCGAACTCCACTTGTGCCATGGCCGCGTCAAACCTAAGACGTAAAGATAGGTAGTGATTGCACCTTTGCCAAACGCTCGGCATTAGGAGCGAGAATCACGGATCTTCCGGATATGACTGCAAATTAACATGTTAAGGAACACTCACTGCTACGGCCTGAGCGCTAAGCATAGGTCTGGTACTTTACCTACAACTGGAGGCCTCTCAATGTAAGTAATAACTTCTTGAAGGAACGAAAAAGAAATATCCAGCCAACCAATCTAATGCTCGTAGCTATAGTCAGCACAGCATCTACATAATTTATGCAATATAATTTGCATATACCGGTCGCGATACCTCATTGGTTAGAACGTTCACCTCGCACTCGTTAAAATACATAGTGAATGCTCCTTCGCCAGACAATCTACTAAACTGGTCCCCCGTTGATTGATGCTATACATAAACATGAGCAATCGACTGGTACCGAGAGAAGCGATAGCACAACAGGGTACCAGTTTAACAATCTACATTTAAAAGTGCGAAGCACGGGTCTTTCGGATAAGACCTTTAAAATGGGAGCTCACTACAGGCGTTGGCACGTTAAAGAACCCTTACTGATACGGCCTAGAGCGCTAAGCATAGGTCTAAATTTGTGGTACTTCACCTACCCCTGGCTACGTCTCAGTACGAGTAAAAGATTCTCGACGGGACGTAAACAAGCATTTCCATGCATCAAAAATAGTAGATGCCCCAGAATAGATCCTTACAATAAACAGCAGATATTTTCACATGATGGCAGAAAATCTCTCTTAATTAACCTTTTAACCATTGAGAGAGTCTTTCGGCAATTTCATTAGTTTATAATATAAGCAGAGCATGCCAAACTGACTAATGATTTTAAAAGATAATCAATAAATACCTTGCACAATGATTTACTTTTAGCAGTTTAACTAGATTTCTGAATAATCAATAAATTGATTGGAATGACCTGGTTAAAAACTGCTTGTAACAGGAGAAGGTCCAGGAATTTTTTGAAAGAGGGAGGGGAGTCTACATTTAATTTGGTTTTCAAAGGTGGGGTTCACCCTTAAAATGTGTTATTTTTACATGTGTTTTGCTAAATTTTCTGACGAAAGGGGGGTGTTCCAACCATGGATCCGCTACTGTATCATAAGCAATATAGTCTACATAAATTTCCTCGCTCTGCTTAAAGGTGACACTGGTACGTGAATGCTACAAGGGTCAGTATTATCGCATGCGTTTTTGTTCGTTTGGGAAACTTAGAAATCCACATGAAAAATTTTAATTGTCTATTACGTTACAACAAAATAAACCAAAGTTTTAGATACAATTATGTACAAAGCTATTTTTCGATTTATATTTTTATTTTTCGATGTGTAGCCAAACTGTTAGTGGGCATTACTTGACTTTTAGTCTCGCATAATTACATATGGTTAGAAAATCAAAGTTCGTTTTATGAAATTAATTAGTTTGATATGCATCAATTTGTCTACAAAAATCATTAATAGAAAAATTATACTGCTAATTACTTATCATCACAGGAAACATTGACAAGATGCATGATATACTGCTATAATGGATGGTCACGTGATTGTTCCGTTTGGTTGCGTCCAACAACAAACCAGGTGTAAAAGAAAAGTCTGCCGTCTTTCATTCAATCGTCTGTCTCTTGCTGTGCACATTTTGGATTTTTTTTTTCTGGAATTTTCTGTAACTTATTTATTGCTATATCTATGAGAGGATTTATCCAAAGGTAGGATTAAACTTTAAACAAATTTCATCCTTTTTTTTATGCCGTACATATATTTGCTGGATAGGTCTTGTTGTTAAATATACAAACTTAACTTCAATATTTAAAAAAAAAATAGAATTTATTAATGAGGATGATTTGTAATAAAATTATTACCTAAAATGTGGAGGATTTTAACAATTAATTTTATCACAAATAATTATGTTGTATTTTTTTTTTTTTTTTTTTTTTTTGTCTATGTCATGTCTAATTAGAGTGTCATTTTCCTACTGTACTTTGCACGAATTACACGTGTTTCCTATGATTAATGACATAAACATCAAGTCATTACACCTTGGAAGCGAATAGGACTCGCACCTGTTGAAAGGATGTGCTTCTTCCAACAAATGCGTCTCGTATTAGTTGTACCTATCCGTGATGCCAATATTGTCTTTCCCTTTGACTTAAGTTTATTCCTACGTGAATGATTAGATTAGCATGGGAATAATTTGGTAGGGTTATAGACCTGCGCGTTGCGATTCCCTTTTTCCACTGAAACAGTCATGAGATACTGTTTAACGACCATAAACATTTCTCCTGTCACTTGGCCTGAGACAATCGTACATTTGTAAGTTCTCGTCGCTCTAGTCACAGAGGAAAAGTAATGCCATATAGTTACGTCGGCTTCTTCCATGGCGATACAACCTGTTGATAAATATAGACAACACACATCACAATGTGAATAATTTTACATTTTTACATGCGAAAATTTGTTTAAATTTAGCCAAATGTATTTATGACAAAGCAGGGGTTTTTTTTTTAATTGACGCGACTTAACACTCGCATGAGTGAAGGCTAGTTCGGTGCACCGATTGACTTTCAAGCAGATATTTTTGTTTTTGTAGAGAATAGAAAACAGATTTTTTTTTCAAATTGATATATATTCGCATATACAATTCTCTGTAATCAAATACTGTTGTAAACCAACTTTAATTCGCGGCTACTTTATTTCGATAAACTGGTTTGCGGGTAGTAATTTTCGCGATCGAGTTTCATATATATATATATATATTATATATATAATATATATATATATATATATATATATTATATATATATATAATATATATATATGACAGACAGTCAAGTAACTGGTATGCCACGACGAGAAATATTCGTGACGATGAGGTTCTTACCAATGTCGCGAAATTTTCTCGCACACGAATAAAAGTTGGTTTACGTACTCAGTTCATTATCAATACATATTGCTTACCGTTATACGCTGTTTTATATCTATAGAAATTGTCAATTCTCTGAAAAATGGAATGGAATTTACTATTTAACAAACACTATTCTATAAACAACATTTGTTTTCTTTAAAAAAGATAAGACAGACAGTTATTACTTGTTAAAAATTTTATAGGCTAAAAAAAAAAGAGTTATTAAACCTATGACAATTTTAGACTCGACCTTTGCATAATTCATGTATTTTCTTGAAGACCTTAACGGGGCGGCTTGACAGTCACTCCACTACTCTTAACAATGACATAGATGCCCCCGTCTCCGTGTTCTGGTCTGTTTTTGGCAATTCTGTGCCGCTGCATACTGTCAGCTTCAGTTCATATTTCTCCTGTAATGATGACAATTACAGAGTTGTCTACAAGTAAAACATTTTCTTCTTGTGGAATAGTGACATCAAGTACCAGTATAATTCAGAATCACGAAGGTGAATCTAGGTTAAAGAAAAACGCGCAGGTTGAATGAATCACGAGTTGAGAAGATCTATTTTCTTCGGTAGAGGTGGTTCAATTTACATGTACATTTATGATTTTTTTAACATCAGATTACCGACAACTGTATACATGTTATGGAGGTATCTCGGGATTTGTATAGCGGCATTACATTTACTTTATTCCCCAAACTAGCTTTATGGTGGTTCTTGCTGTATTAATCAAAACAGGTCTGTGGGCATTTTTATTCATATTTCCTTAGTACTGTTCATATTTCCCTAGCATTGTTCATATTTTCCTAGCATTGTTAATATTTTCCTAACATTGTTCATATTTTCCTAGTACTGTTCATATTTCCCTAGCATTGCTCATATTTTCCTAGTATTGTTCATATAGTCCTATAGTGTTGTTCATATTTTCCCAGTATCTTTCATATTTCTCAATACCTTGTACTGTTCGTATTTCCTTAATATTGTCAATGTCTCCATGATATTCTTCATGTTTCCTAATACTATTACTTATATTTCCTAAGTACTGTTAATGTGCTCCTTTAAACTGGCTGTTTCCCCTTCTACTGCTATATTTTCCTAGAATTGTTATAATTTCCCACATATTGTAATATTTCTCTACTGTTGTTGCTGTTTTTCCCCATCGTGTTGTGAATATTGTTATATTATTTTTTTTTTCAAAAGAATTTAATATTTACCTAGTATGTTTAATGTTTCCATAGTTCTGTTGATATTTCCCTACTAATTTCCTTTGTAGTGAACTGGTGACATTTCCCTGGTACTATTGATATATCTTATAGAAATGTTAATGTGTTTAGAGGAAGAGTTTCAAAACTTACAAGTGCCTATTCCCACTGTATACATGTACCATTCATACAAAAACTGGCTTTTTAATCAATTGTTAATGTTTTCTCGGTAGTGTTGATAATTTCCTATCATTTTGAATAGTTCCCTAGTGTTTCTATGTTCCTCGAGTACTGTCCATGTTTTCCTTGTATTGACAACTACATTATATGATAAACATTGATGACTTTGACTCTAGTTGCAATCGTCAACGTTCCTTTTCTATGTAGTAATGTACCACTATCACCTGCTTATGGTGTGTATGTCTCGCAGTTGATTCAATACGCAAGAGCATGCTATACGTATGAGGACTTTTTAAAGCGAGGCCAACTACTAACATGATGTTGCAGGGTTATAACGAATCTCGTTTAAAGTCATCATTTCCCAAATTCTACGGTCGCTATAATGGACATAATGACCTTCTTTACGATTACAAATTATCACTAAGTCATATGTTGACTGATTTGTTTCATACCCTTTGTTAGACTGTCATTTCGTACTAGATTTGACGACGGGTAACCCCGTTTACTTTGTTTCGACTACGGGCTCACGGCGGGTGTGACCGGTCAGCAGAGGAGGCTTACTCCTCCATGGCACCTGATTCTGCCTTCGCTTTTGCCATTTATATTGTTAATGATTTCCTTCTACAGTTCATATTTCCCCAGTATTGCTAATGATTTCCTTCTACTGTTCACATTTCCCCAGTAGTGTTAATGGTTTCCTATGTACCTGTTATCAATTTCCCCAGTAGTGTAAATGTTTCTCTTCTACTGTTCTATTTCCCCAGTAGTGTTAATGGTTTCCTTGTACTGTTCATATTTCCCCAGTAGTGTTAATGGTTTCCTTGTACTGTTCATATTTCCCCAGTAGTGTTAATGGTTTCCTTGTACTGTTCATATTTCCCCAGATTGTTAATGATTTCCTTGTACTGTTCATATTTCCCCAGTTGTGTTAATGTTTGTCTTGTACTGTTCACATTTCCCCAATATTATTAATGGTTTCACTGTATACTGTTCATATTCCCCTTATACCGTTAATGTTTCCCCTGTCCTGTTCATTTTTCTGTAGTACCGTTCATGTTTAATTCAATTGTCCCAGTATTGTATTTCCCTAGTATCCCTTGAACTATTCAGAGAATGGCAAACAAACATTTTGGAAGCATTTCTCCATGTTGTCATATTTCCACAAATTTGGCCTGGGATAAAATGATACAGAAAGTTTTTGAAAGTACTTCCAACGTGATAGCTGTCCTGTAAATGATTTCAAACATTTTGGATACCTGTAAGTACACCTTATTAACGGACAATTATGCAATGTGATAATTTTACAAGTACAAAGAATAAGATGGACGTGATTGAAGAGACTCATGTCAAACAAAGTAACAGAGTGTTGCTTATCATAATTCATAAATTGGTAATATATTAGTTTTTAAAATTTTGTTAAGCATATTTAAAATCTTGTTACATGCATTCAGTGCAAATGCATTGTAGATTCACATCACTAATTTTGGAATATAGATCACAAGGGTTTTGAAAATACGTAAATAAAAAGATATGTGAATATTGTCAGTATAGATAACATTACTATAATTATAAATCACAATGTTTTCAGCCATGAATAACAAGATTGTAACATAAGATTTCGATTAAAGGATTAAAGTCAAACATCTCGTAAATGCATCATGTCTTTTTTTTTACTTTAATTTTAACCCAAGTCGCATTTTTATTTTGAATATATAGTTTGGTGGGGTTTTTTTTGGGGGGGGGGGGGGGGGGTTATTTGCTGTAGCTCAACAACTTCTTAATACACATCCCAAGCTTTGCTTATAGATACATGTATCAAAGCATGGCATAGTAATAAAAATACCATACATATCCATATATATCACCAAATTACATTCAAATCTAACCATTAGCTTACCTAATCTTCTCCGTCCTGTCCCGCCGAGTACTAAAAGTCACACTGTGTAATTCCATTAACTTGCTTGAACTCCCTCGCAAATAATTAGTGTTATGATTAATTAATGAAGAAAAAGTCAAGTAATTTCGTAAACTAGTTCCGAATGAATAATAATAATTAATATATGTACTTTAATACAAACGTAAGAAACAAATGTGTCATAAGCTTTCAGTGTTCTTGCACTTGATGAGGTAAAAAAAAAAGAAAAAGAAAGAAGAATACATTGACTCTCAAAGAAATGTATCAAGAAGCAATATTTCAAATAAGATTTTTAATACTCTTTTCAGTCGTAATGAAATAAAACTAAAATGAGCTGGTAGGGAACAAACTGTGACCTATTAATTTTTACGTTACTCTGTTGATTCAAATACTAGTACATTATTCTGCTGAGTCAAATAGTATTCCGACTGAAATACTGATGCCCGGTGTACCAATTCAACTCCATCTAAACAACAAAACACAAAACACACGCCTGTTACGAATCATAAACTGCATTCAGCCATCAATACTAATTCATCATCTTGTCCTCGTGACCCGAAATGATCGACAGCTGATTGGTACTACCAGGAGGGCCAGCCAAGCTATATAGATGTTTGTTTGTCAAACCATATAACGTTACATATATTTATACAAAAGGGTGGCCTCTATTTTTTTTTTTTTTGTTTTTTTTGTTTTTTTTTTTTTGGTTTTTCGTTTGATTGGCGGGTTTTTTTTTTTTTTTGGTTTTTTTTTTTTATGTTACTTTTTTTTTTAATTTATAGTAGCCCCTTATTTAACATGACGTAAAAAAGAGCACTACCTAGAAACTATCCTGTAACTATCTTTGGATAAATTATCGATAAAATGGTGATGAAATACTTCATGGTTGAGACTTAGTCGGGTTTATCAGGTGCACCGGTAATTTTAAATGCAACAGTTTGCCATGATTTTTACATAGGAAGGGACTTTTCTGGATAGGTGCAATTGGTCGATATCATTACATGTATTTCATTTTGAAATTCAAGAGTAGTTTTGTCAGGCAAAAATAATATCTGCACATCCTCATCAGAAACTGTAACATATATCATTCTAGTATATAGTGTGGAATGAGGGAGATACGTTCCTACAAATCGTGTTGTACAGTGTGCACAGAACAACTAACAAAACAGCCATTTCTGGACACGGATTCTTAAAATACGTCATCCACAACACGCGTTATTGAATGAAATGATATTCACATTAGTGATGACACGGAGACAGTATGAATAATAATCTGACCTAATTCAAATATTACAGTGTGGGGTAATTTATTTCTTCTGTTTTTTATTTGTTTACCTAAGTTACCACATATTGTAGCATACTATAAAAGCCCTAAATTTTCGCGTAACATCAAAAGGAAGATTCGTGCGGGGAGGTGGAAGGTTGGTCCCTCTGCTTTATGTAAATGCGTAGAGTTAATTGGTCATAAAGGTTGATGTCTATTACACAGTGAATACGATTAGCGAGCTTTTTTATCTATATCGTCTAAACTTTTAACCATTATCACCAGTTATATGATTTTGATTATGTTAGTTCATTTATATATATTTTTAAAATCATATAAAGTTGGATGTTGTTTATGGAATACAAAAGGAAAGACGTTTCGAGACATCTTAACTAAGAATTCTCAAGTCATGATTGTAAAAAAAAAACCAAACAAACAAAAAGAAAACGGACAAAATTTTAATTTGTTTCTTTTTAAAGTCAACAATTGTAATATTGAAAGAACACCCATTTGCAAATAATCAATCATTGGTATGTGTTATGACTTGTGAATGCAATACTATTATTATATCTGCATAACAGCAGGCCAAAAAAAGCATGTATATCCCAAATATCATGCCTGACATTTAATTTGTCTTTTTCTCCTTTTTGACTTTCAGATGACCAGAATGAATATTACATCTTTAATAATTGGTTTGGTATTTCTTCAAGGTAAGCTCTAGGTCTTTATTATTTGAAAAGATTAAAACATCACATTGATATACATGTATGTTATAGCCAAAGACACTTGTTTCTGTTAACAAAGTTATGTTGAAATTGACGGCCATTTAAGGGCATACGCAATGTACATTTCACAATTTTTTTTCTATCTCCAAAATTGAAGACTTCCAATGATAAAAATAAGAGTTACAGAAAACGCAAACATCATTCAATCCCTTCAGAATTATTTGATGATGATGAAAATATATTCATACGACTACTGACAATGTTTTTGCAGTATGTATATGTACAGGTGCATTGCATTTGCTTTCTCCAAAGAGAGGTAACTCAGAATTCAAGTATGAATAATTGTGCAAATTACATTCTTCATCAACTCTTATCTTTTCCAAAACACAGGAAATATGGTCTGATTTTTTTCTCAAAGAATATCTAAGGGCACTATGTTTTCTATTGATAATAGATCTATAAAATATATATAGATAACGAACGTTGCGTATGACCTTAACTTTCGGGGAATTTCCAATGCAAATATACTACGTTTCTCTTCTACGATAATGTACTTACCAATTATGTATCGCATGATTGCATTCGTCACCTTTTATCTCCGAAAACAGCGACAGAATATGCCTCAGCAACTCTATTTTCCGTTTCTTCGTAGCAGTACCGCGCTGTACAATTGCACTGATTTTGATTGGCTGTACATTTTTTTTATTACGTATATTGGGAAACAATTGTAAGAGATAAAAAAAAATTGTGGACATCGTCTTTAACTCAGACTTTTATTTTCTTCACAAACTTTAATTTCATGATATTTTTGCTAATATACAAATGTATTTATTTAAGCATTTCAATATTTGCATTCTATGCGGCACTGTTACAATGCATTCGGTAAGCTATTGAGCCATGTTTTGTTGCTGTTGTACGTTAGTTGGTTTGGGTTTTTTTACGTCCCATTGAGAATTTTTTTTACTCCTACTGAGACCGGTCGCGGTGGCTCAGTGGTAGACGCTTTCGGCCTTCGTCATCGGGGGGGGGGGGGGGGGGGGGTCGTGAGTTCGAGCTCCGTGCTTGGAACGGCCGGTCAAACCTAAGACATAAATTAGGTATGATTGCTCCTTCGCAAGAACTCGGCACTTAGAAGTGAGAATCACGGGTCTTTCGGATATGACCTTAGAACGGAGGTCCCATGTCGAAGCAGGTGTGGCACGCAAAGAACACTCACTGTTAAAGCCGACTAAGTGCTAACAATAAGTCGAAATTTACAGTCCTTCATCAGTAATGGTGGCGTCTCAATATGTGTGAAATATTCTCAACGGGACGGGGAAAAAACAAATAATCAATTAATATTGAGACGACACCAGCTATAGGTGAAGCGTCACATGTAGACCTGATCTTTAGCATCCCGGGCAATAGCAGCGAGGGTTCCTTAAAAATGCAAACACTTGTTTCGACACGAGACCTCCGCTTTTAAGTACCCGTGATGGCATGCTCACTTTTAAATGCCGTGCTCGAGCGTTTTGAGAAAGAACAATCGCTAGCTATGTGTACGTCTTATGTTTCACGCGGCCACGGCACACGCCAGACTTTCCGGTTACGAAGCGCATGCGCACCTGCTGAGCTTCCGCAGCCGGTCTCGCCATTGTCAGAGATAAAAATCTATGGGCACGTTTGATTAAGACGTGCTCAAGTGATACTAGTGTTTGTACGCGCAAATGTGCAATAGATGATACAAACCAGCAAATTAAAACGTGCGAGTGTTGTTTACAATAATATGGCTACCTTTTCTCTTTCCCTTGTGCTCCTGCCAATTTGGGGAGTAATACTCGTGTTGACTCGAGTTCAACACTAGTGTGGGATAACGGTGTTTGGTTAACAATACGTCGTAACACGAGTGACACGTGTTGTCTAATCAAACGTACCCTATGAACATGTAATGTCATACATAATTTTAAAAATCAAATGATCGTAGAAAAAAGCTTATTCCCAAGAAGTGCAAATGACAAGCATTTCCCCATCGTTCGATGTAATTTCAAGTAAAATACTATGTGCTGATATAAACAATGCCTATGGAGGCAAAGAACGTTAGATATGTTTTTTCTCTCTCCCTAGTTTGCCATAGTTACAAAAGAGTGTGTTATTACACAAATTGGGCTCAATATCGAGCTAACAATGGAAAATTCTTTCCTGAAAACATGGATCCGAATCTCTGTACCCATATTGTCTTTGCTTTCGCCAAAATGAATGGCAACAGGCTCGTTTCGTTCGAATGGAATGACGAATCAACGGACTGGATGCGAGGAATGTATGTATTAAGCGAAGAGAATATAGTTCTCCAGAATGATGACATCACAGAAATTATAATTAATGTTGCACTGAAGCTTTTTTTTAAATAAAGAGTGCATTCTATTAGTATTCATTGACACTTTACTTAAAGTTCATTAAGTGATGTATGAAAAGTTCATTATATATACATTTCTCAACTGAATACTGGAGACTCATTGGATTAATGTTCCTTATTAGATAGAATGGTAATTTGAAAAGCGATAAAAACAACATACTGTAGGTGTTGGTATACTAGATCATTCTGTTAGAGATTAGTAGTATGTACCGTATCATAACAGGTATGCCAAATTCAATGACATTAAGTTAAAGAACCCGACCATTAAGACCTTGCTGGCCGTCGGTGGATGGAATATGGGTTCTGAGCCCTTCACTAAGATGGTAGTGTCAGCCGAAAATAGAGCAGAATTTGCCAAATCCACCATTCAGTTCCTCCGAGAAAGAAATTTTGACGGCCTCGATTTGGATTGGGAATATCCCGCCAACAGAGGGAGTCCCAGTAAAGACAAAGGCAGATATACCCAGCTTGTTATTGTAAGCTTTTTCTCTCAATAAGCACACGTATCTTGAATTTTGCTTACATGCCCAAGAAGTAAACAAAGTATTTGCCTATCTTTTTCAGCAACTCCGATCAGCTTTCAATCAAGAAGCAGCAGTGACAGGAAAGACGCCATTATTGTTGACTTCCGCTGTGGCTGCTGGGAAAGAGACAATAGATACTGGTTACGAAATCGCTACCATATCAAGGTTGACATTTCTAACAAAGACGCTCTTTTTTCTTCACATATTGTGAAATACATTCTTCTTTACTACGTTTATCAACATTGTTAGTAATGCATTTTGATTTTATTTCCAGACACATGGATTTCATAAATGTAATGACATATGATTTACACGGACCATGGGAAAAGTTTACGGGACACAACAGTCCTCTATATGCTAGGAAAGGAGAAACTGAACCCGATACTCAGTTGAACATCGTAAGTGGGGCGAAAGATGACGAATCTTCAGTTCTCAACGCATTTGTATGCTATCGCTGTGCAAAATATAAGATTTATCTAACAAAGAAGCCTACGATTTAACTTCTTTCATGTATACATTGAAAACAGGCTTGGGCTGCCGAATATTGGCACAGAAATGGATTGCCTAAAGAGAAACTGAATGTTGGTTTAGCTCTTTATGGCCGATCTTTCACTTTGAAAGACCCCTACAACAACGGGCTGGGAGCTCCTGCTAAGGGCAAGGGCACCGCAGGAAACTATACGGGGGAGGCTGGCTTCCTATCCTACTATGAGGTACTAGCAACTGGATTCTTTTAACAAAGCATTGATAACAGAAAATAACCTGATACTGTCTACTACGCAAGTTTCAAACTGAGTCCGAGTGAACCCTTGTACACAGATTGGCGTGAAACAGTGTTTACAAAGAATTGAAGAGTGAGACAAGTAAATGAAAGTAAACAGAGAGGTTCACACACGCAGCTTCATAACGCGAATTTCTTTGATACACAAACTGTTTCTGAAATAAGTATTCAAAGAGTAAAAAGACACAATAAGTCTTTATTATATCACGTTATTTCGTAGCTCGTACTTACCAAAATTAAGAAAGTGTTTGCAAAAATGACATTTTTGATGTTCTGAGTTTAGCAAAGCATTTCTTTCGATGGTATTTTATACTTCTTACATATATAGTCTTTATAGTTTATTTCTTACTGACTCCAGGTGCACTGTGGCTCACTTAGGCATTTATGATAGGACTAAGGACTAAATGCACATCCTATGCAGAATAGCTTTCAGTTCGAAACTTGCAATTTCAAGTATAAATAGTTCATGTACGTACAAAGTGTAAAGATGTTTTACACAATTATTTAGTCTTATGAGCAAAGTAAATCAGAGCTGATTTAATTTAAATAAAATAACACATACTAACTCGTGAAATGAATCTAAAACGCGTGTAATTCCACAAAAGTTCACAAAGTTAACCTAACCATTAAGTATAAAATGAAATTTTGGTTACGTCAGGTATGCCAGAAAATAGCGGAGGGAGCTCAAAGACACTACATCCCAGAACAAATGTCCCCCTATATTACGTATGCTGACCAGTGGGTGGGGTATGACGACATGGAAAGTTTAGCCATAAAGGTTAGTATGATAAAAGCAAAGGGGGATTTCCTGCAACAGGAACTTCGATTAATAATCAAAACTACGACATTCCCATAACGGACACTCAGAGAATTCCGTCTTTGAACCCAATACCCGTGGGCAAACTCGGAGAAACGCCGTTATATATTGAAATTCATAAATTATAATTGACCAATCAGATAGTCTGAAAACAATTTAGAACTCTTTCATATCTACAGAATAATATGCATTGCTCTCTCACACATACTTAGAATAGTATGTACTTTTTAAGGTTTAAGATCAAAATACATTGTACATTCCATAACAATAAACTCGCAGTCGAAAATTCCTTATTTAACGACGACGGATATAATTCGTTTACTAAAATAGAGATTTATTCATAATATTTGATATCAATTAAATTATGGATTGATTTGTTAAAATCAACGGCAAACAAACATATAGTCATCGTCCATTTATTTTCTGTTGGGGACGTGTTCAACGTAGGCATTGATAGACAGATACTCTGCATTAATAATAGGAAATCTCCATTTTGTGCGATATTAAAAGTTTGATATAAAGAAATATCTAATTATTAGACGAAGTTTTAATCCAACAGACGAAAAGAATCATAAGTAAAGGACACAATACGCTTAAAAATTATAAAGAGAAAAAAAGTGTAGGTCATCGGCCAAATCTTTCACGGGGCTGTCCTCAATAGGCGTGACTTTTGTGACATCATTTTCACATGAAATATGTTTCCGTCGAACGAGAGAATAAATAAGTATTTTTCTACTTTCTTAGCGTCATATCTTTTTTCCATTTTAATAACTATATAGATATTGGAGAATGTCATTTTTCATGTGTATCAAAGCAATTGAAACAATTTTTGTTATAATATTTAAGGGGGCGTTTTCAAACATGTATTATATAAACTGTTTCTAAACGTTCAATGATTTCAACATATGGTATAAGAGACATAGCAGTTGCGGCTTGATACGATGAATTTGTAGATACACCTAATATGTTAACACTTCTTGTTATTTATTATTTCACGATTGTTCAAACTTTGTCATAAATAAACTACCAATAAAGTAAGCATGCCCGTTTCTTTTGTATTGAAAAGAGACAAAACAAATATACTTGTCGTCAGTTGCGCACACCCTATCTAACTAAGGTACTTGTCTTTCTATTGTCTTTAATATCAGTATTTCAGTAGACAAACCATTAACATAACAAAAAAAATATTTTTATCCTTTGGGGACAAGTTTTACATGTTAATATAATTCTAAATAATACCTTGGAATATATCTAAAAACACTTTACGTACATTGTATTGAATGCTAAATGCAGGTGTGATACAAACTGATACGACTGTAGTCGTAGTAGAGTCGATAACTTGTATTTGATTCCGGATCAAGGAAGTAACTAAAGTCAATAAAATAAACAGGGCATTATTATATCTCCCAGTGTAATTTT
>CAJDSM010016903.1:16677-27152 GCA_903981925.1 Ostrea lurida | reverse complement strand
AGTAGTCTGCTTCGATTCAAAAACTGATCATATGCAGAACAAGCTCTTGCGTATCGAATAATTGAGAACATACACACCATATGCAGGTGATGATGGAATATTGCTACATAAATATAGGAAGTTGACAATGGAGAAGCTGAAATCGTCCCGTTGGTCATAAAGTTGAGTTCTTAGTTTGCCGTTAATGTCAATGTTAAAAAAATATCCAAGTATGAAGCAGTATATATTCTGTTGGTGTCCTTTATTTCTACTTCGCTGGGATGTATTGAATCGACATATGAATGAAAATCAATAAACGTTGTCAATATATCGAAATGTCGAATTAAAGGCCACGACTAGTATATTTTTCTTTTCATGTAGAAGCTTTTGAATGAATTCTGCTCATAAGAATATAAAAATAGGTCAGCTAACAAAGGGGCACAATTCGTGCCCATTGGAATTCCAACAGACTGTTGAAGAACTACAAGGATTTTGTCAATGAAGAACCCCAGTATGCTTTATATCAATTTCAGAGTACTGTGGTGTAGAATTAGAGTTTAGTTTAGCAAAGTATTTCTCTGAATGCCTGATCACTAGATTTGAATATTTCCTTTTTCTAATTTTGTTGAAGACGCAGCTATCTATAATGTTAAAAATTCTTGTCTTTATTATCGTGCGGAATGGTCGTGTTTTGATGTTGTTGATATGAGAAAAGGTTAAAAACGTCGTTGATGCAGGGGTTTCAACAGTCACGTTTAAAGATAGCATTTCGTAAATTCTATGGTCATTAAAACGATTTAGTATGCCTGTATGATCTTCCATTAGGTCAAATGTTATCTGATGTATTTCATACAACTGAAAATTCAGCCATTGTTAAGCCGTTTTTCATACACTGATTTAACTAAGGGTTGCTCCGTTTACCTGATCAAGACTATGGGCTCACGGTGGGTGTGACCGGTCAACAGGGGATGCTTACTCCTCCTAGGCACCTGATCCCACCTCTGGCACATCCAGGGGTCCTTGCTTAACCAACTCTTTTTAAAATATTCTTAATATAAAACCATAGTACCCTTAAATATTCTTGGATAAAAAATCAGACTATATATTACCTCGGTTTTGGAAAAGAAAACAAATAATGAAGAACTTGGGTTATTTCAATGAAAATATACACAAAAAGCAAAAACATGGTTAGAGTATATATATTTCTTAGATGATTTTGGGGGTTGGGGGGAGGGTTAGTGCAGCAATAGATAATGGAATCCTGAAGTTTTGAATACATGTTACCTGCATTTTTTCTTTAAATTTTGAGAAAATTTAATTTGCACAACTGTTTATACTTGAGTTACCACTATTTGAAGAAAGCAAATAATATGCATTTGTACTTACACATACTACAAAAACACTGTCAGTTGTTATATAATATTTTTATCATCATCAAATAATTCTAAAAGGATTAAATGATCTTTGCGTTTCCTGTAACTTTTGTAAAATTTTATTATTGGAAATATTCAGTGTTGGACATATGATATCACCTATGCAGTAGGATGCTATTACACTATGAATATGGGATTAAAAAATCGTATAAATGCAACTTTTTTCATATCACCTATTTCATTAGGTCAGAAGATCAATGACCAAGAAATAAAAATAATCATCAGGTGGTATCATCACTTCCAATATGTGATATCATGTATACATT
The DNA here is from genome assembly GCA_903981925.1 of Ostrea lurida. Classification (NCBI taxonomy): domain Eukaryota; kingdom Metazoa; phylum Mollusca; class Bivalvia; order Ostreida; family Ostreidae; genus Ostrea; species Ostrea lurida. The sequence continues at coordinate 25,474 of CAJDSM010016903.1, read as the reverse complement.
TTTGATATGGTGGAATCATCCATTTGAATCGACGATATTCATTTCCTATGTTTTTTGCCTTTGATATATCTTTACAAAAATTGTAATTATAAAAAAACTTCATTTTTGGAAATACATGTACACTGATGATTTGAACATCTTTTCATGAAGTATGCTGGTGTAAAGCAACTTTTCTCCTTACACATCTGTGGCACATTCATATCTAGTTCTCTGTGTACATTCATTACGTTCCAATAACTCTATCATTGACTAAGGCTATTAGGCGACCTTGGCCTAGATATCCGAAGTTGTTATTTCTTCATGATGTCCGAAATCATGTCTCTAGAAACATCTATCATCTATCTGCATTTCTGTCATCTGTCTGGGGTTGTCTCCCGCGAGGAGGATTTGGGGAGGTGGTAGATCAATTTACTTTGGTTTCCCCTCCCAGTTTAGCGTGATGTATTCATTTCCTAAGGGTTGGATCCCTTCCTTGGACTTTTGTAAGATTACCTGATGAAACAGACATTTGATCAGCCAACTGATTAATCTTAATTCATATCTGAATCGACGCAAAAAATTTCAACACACGGAATTTCTTATTATAAACAGTTAAACAAAACTTCTAAAATAGATTTATTTGAAATATAAGAATTACGAGTTTTCTGTCCTGTTAGTCTATAAAATCCATCTGCGTTTCAGTTGTTCTTTCTATGTCGTAACTGACAGCTTACAATATAAAATGGCGAAGTAAACAACGTGTTAAACGTTTTCCATCTACGTCCTTCTGAATGAAGAATCGCGGTAGTGACATGTGAGTGGGATATTTTCTGCCAATACCTTGGTCTTGCTGTCCAAAGGATTGTCGTTAACGTCATCGTACACTGTACTACAGTGCCAGAAATTTTCATAATTCTTTTCTGTCCATCTCTTTCATGGTATAAAAGAGCACCTAATCTATCAAATTTTCACTGGAGTCTGTATGCAACTCAAAGGGAAGGTTATCGTTGGTATATCGTAGTACAGGAGGTGATGCAAATGCTTCCTTCAGTTTACAAGATTATCGCTCCCTCTCTTGTACCCATCGTCATGCCTTTGATGTTTTCCGTTTGACTTCTTGCTGTTGGTAGCTAAAGGCATTAGTAGTGACAATGGTCTAGATGTCTTGCTGACGTTGGCGATCAATATCCAGTATTAACCTGTAAATCCTTTATTAAAAGTTCTGATCATTCGAAGGTGTTGTAGGGGTTGGCCAATTATTTACTTTGATGGTGTCCAATACTATATGTCCTATATATTTTACAAATCTCTGGAGAACGTACATTTCTTTGATGAAAGCATCAATTCAGTTGCCTCTGGTGTATCAAACATGTGCTGCAGTCGTTGGAGATAATCCTCAACAGTTCTGGACAAAAAATTATATCACCCTAGTTGGTTGGTTATATATTGTTTAACGTCCCGCTCGAGAATTTCACTCATTGTGGAGAACATCACTGATACCATTGGCGGTGAAGGGCTATTAATTTAGACTTATGCTTACGGCCTTTGAGCTGAAACAGATTCCAAGGCTTCCTGTCACAACAGTTGTGGCACGGGGCCATGAATTTTGCTGTCTCACTTGAAGGACCGCCTCATTTAATCGTCTCTTAGGACAAGCAAGGGGTACTAAAGACCTATTTTAACCCGGATTCCCACGGAACATAAACTTAGATGTGAAGTGCAATTCTTCTCCATATGTTATTGGTATGTAGCTGGACTGTTGAATAACCCAAAGAACATCCTGTTGTATTTGAAGAATACCAAAGGACCCACAGCAAAGTTTTCTTTCCATGTTTTCCTACTCGGTCTCAATTTTGATGGTATTCTGATTTTGCATCAAGTACAGTGATATGGTAATACCCCAATAGAATGTTCAATATCTTGAACATGGACATTTTTTTTTGTCCATAGACATTCATATGTCTCCATCAATCTTCCTTGGTGGTCCGGGTTAGATAAGGTCCTCAGCATCCCCTTGCGTGTTGTAAGAGGCGACTGAATGGGGCGGTCCTTCGGATGAGACCAAAAAACCGAGGCCCCGTGTCACAGCAGGTGTGGCACGATAAGAATTCCTCCCTGCTCAAAGACCTTAAATGCCTAGGCATTAGCATAGGCCTAAATTTTGTAGCCCTTCACCGGCAATAGTGATGTCTCCATATGAGTGAAATATTCTGGAGTGGGACGTATAACAATAAATAATCAATCAATCTTCCTTACAAGGATTGTAGTGCTGGAGAAAATGACAATTTGGACCTTTTTATCACTCCTGCCTCCACTAACTGAGGAGTGCGTCTACATCGCTGTTTACTAAATGTAGGGTCCACCAACTGAAAACCTGTGTTTAACAATTGTGATATGACAAATGTTGGTATTTCCTCATACAAAGATGTCGCCATTCTTGGACATCATTTCGTTTGCCACAAACAAAATTCTTTTGTCATTCACGCTCTCCTCTGATGTTAAACACGGTTGGCTCTGGAATATCCTGCATGGGATTTCCTACAATGTCATAGTCTGCAGTTCAGCTATCACTGCCTACTGTGCAATCTTCACGGCCTGTGTTGTGACATTGTTAATCAGACCATCAGTGGTTCTCTGAACCTATATGTGTAATTATCCCGATTAGATGTTGCATGTACGACTTAAAATTATTCGGACTAGTAACTTCTTAGTAGCACGTTTCCAGCGCTAAGTTTGCATGAATGGAACCATCTATCCGCATAGCCATCAACCTCGATCTCGCTGTAAGGTGGCATGATGACGGATTCATCTCTGCAGATTTTATCACGTTTGGTAGATACTCCTCTGCACACCCTTTTCTTGCAACGAGAAGCATCTATATGTCAGAACCATGATTATCAACTGTTATCTTATTTTTAAGTGGTAAATGACTGCCTTCATCTCTGCAAAGTTATCACACTTAACTGTAGCTGTTCTTCTGGAATTCCCTTCTTCGCATCTATATGCTCAGAGCCATGGCTCATGCAAGTGTGGAGTGTACTGAAATACATACATTATTAGTTATATGGATTCTTGGCAGGGTATACCGGTATGGACTCATAATCCCTGTCAAAGTTTATATACTCCGAGCGCCCAGGCGAGGGAGAATATACACTTTGACATGGAATATGAGTCCATATACCCTGCCAAGAATCCATAATACGAATATGTACTACTGCAGAGCGATCAATTTGAAAAATCGAAATCAAAAGTTAGAGGGGCAGAACTCTGGGGAAAAAAAGGAAGGTTGAGCGAAGAAATCTTAATTTATTATGTACAACATTAATCCAGCATTTCAACTAATAACTTTAAAAGAACACTTGTATTTTATTTCTTAAATTTTTACATTGCATTTAATGTGAAAAAAGTTGTGAAATCTAGGCATGTTGCGTTTATATTAGCCTAAAACCAATGGTGCGCTGCCTTCAACTATGACGTCACAAACGGTAACTTGTTTACAAAACACGCAACCGTTTATTGTTATTACGTCATGAGCGGAGTTTTGGTAAATATTATCAAAGTAAGTAATTTAGGGAATAACTACCTTCTCATTTGTGATTTGCGATCGTTAATGCTGATTTAACGGTTGCAAACTGAGTTTTACCGGCGACGCGTAAGCGGAGCCGGTAAAACGGAAATGAGAAGGTAGTTATTCCCATTCTAATGCAATTTTGCTTTATGTTTTACATTTGTTTTGCTATTTTGTTATGAAATGTCTAGGCTTCCCATCTTGTTATGTTTTTGCGTCACGGCATTATGACGTCACAATCGAAAGCTTCCCATCTCCTTAACGCACATTTAACCATCTCAAATCTCAGTGCATTATCCAATCAAAATACGTGTTACAAAACAATTGCATTAGAATGTAATTTTACAAATAATTTTTGAGAATACTCAAACTATAAGATGGATAATGCAAAAAAGTAACGATTCGTTAACGAAGCGATTAAGTATGGAAGCCATTTTGTATCCCATCTATTCTTGACAGGGTATATGGCCTCAATGTACACGGCTTGTCGTCCAATCAAATGCCTACATTTTTCTCTGCAGTAGTACATGTATGTATGTCTCCCTGTGCTAGCTTCTCCCATCATTGTCATCTTTGCTACTTTTTAGAAGTTTTTCCGGATGTTTGTTTTACGTCTCGTCGAAATTTTCACTTTCCAGATAAAGATGCCACGAGCTATAGGGGAAGTACCACAAATTAAGAACTATAAATGGTGCTCGGGCCGTAGCAGTTAGAGTTCTTCAATGTTCCAACACTGGGACCTCAGTCTTAAAGGTCATATCGATACCGTTTACGTCTTAAGTTTGATGCGGCCATATCACAAGCGAGGCTGTTCCTAAAAAGTATTGGAACCTTCCTGTATTAACTGGTATAATCTACCAATAGGAACAAATATGTTTGTTTTGTATTATCTCTGAACCTCTCATATAATACGTCCAGCTCTACTGCGCCTCTGTAAGTTAGAATACTACCATTAATACATTGAAGTTGAGTAACCTCCTTAATATCTTTGATTTCAATATATTGAAAAAAAAAATAACAGTTAGGAATATGACTGGCAAATGGTTGACACAGTTGACCCAATGCCTAATAATGCAATGGCTGGAATTCCATTAATATGGAGACTGACTCTTACGCGGGTTTACGTTGTTCGTTTTTGGAGTATGACGTCTGCATCTCGATGTAGACCCTTTGGAGTTTTAAAAATTCTTTCTGTGGTTAAATCGAACTTGACATCTTATTGTCACAGTCCTTTTGACCGCTCCTGTTTATCTGTACTTCGACTAAGATTTCCTTGCTCTCAATTATGTCTTCTTCCCTGATATCTGGTACGTATTTCATTAATCTCTTCTCTCATTTCATCGTAGACTTCAACTTATCTATGTGTGCGTTACTTAGCGTTTCCTGGTTTATCGTTGCTTTCTAAAAAACAAATTCTTTCTGGGCTTGTCTACTTTCCTTAATGACAGCCTAAGTGGGTCAAACTCTCCACACCCCTTCAAGACATGGCCTGAAATATCTTTCAGTTCTCCGACAGGCCATTACAAAACATTTTTTCAGCATTTGATCTGTACTGGTAGGAGTTATCATTCTTTTTTCTACTCAGATCCCTCTTTCAAGAAATGTATCTGCACTGAAAGATTCACCATTGTCGCCACATAGCAATACTTCAACTGTTGTACGAGTATGGATAAGAGCATTCAAATTATCTAAAGTATCCCTCTTTGTGCACTGTAATAAGAACGTTCTTTGAAGAAATGGTAATTATCCTCCTTTGGATTAGGTACCACAGCGACTAGAGACTGGGTTTTCAATAAGTCATTTGCTAAAGACGCATAAGGATTGCTAGCCTGATTGCGAGGCTGGAAAAGTATGATATTTAAACACGTTTGCCATAATCATATAATTTAACAATTCTATATATATCATTTAACATTTTTCTAGTAAGTTTAACGATTCCATTGTTGTATTTTTATAGTTTGTATATTTTGTTAGGAGTGAATTCACAAGTCGATGTTCATATCAAGAGATCTTGAAGATGTGAAAATAGAAATAAATCCTAATGTAAAACTTAAAAATTATTTGTAAAAAGTTATATTGCAGTCATACCTACAACTATGAAACTATCGTTACTGTTAAAATAGTTTGAAAGCTATGGGACTCAATTATTATTCTGAGTTTTATCATATTCACTGTTAAGCCGTTTTTCACACACTGATTTGACTACGGTCAACAGGGGATGCCTACTCCTCCTAGGCACCTGAACCCACATCTGGTGTGTCCAGGGGTCCGTGATTGGCCAACTCTTGTTTTTGTATTCTATTTAGGACTTACGAGATTGATCACTGTTCGTTATCTTTGCCTTTACATACTTGTAAATATATACATGTATATAGTATATCTGCATCAAAATTTATTTTCATTTCATTAAAGAGTTATGATCGAGGTCTAGTACTAAAAGATGTGTCCGAGAAACGCTATGTACACAATAGCAACAAAGCAACACTCCAAGGTCACAAGGTGTAAGCCAATAGGGTACCAAAAGAAAAATGCACATATGAAAAATGAAAGCCCCCTCTCTCACCATGCATCGGAGACATAGCGTTTCTCGGACTCATCTTTCAGTAAATTGAAAATCAAGCCAGATACTAGGCCTCGATCGCAAAATCATAAGCAATGTTATTTAAAGTGGCACATAAAACGATATGCACGTCCCATGATCTTTGACACTGTGGCTTGAAAAGAAATAAACATTCACCAATCCCCTGTCTTTACTCCTCACGAAAATATTGACAGCTGTGAAGAAACAATTCCAGACCACGATACGTGCAGCAACATATGCCAGAAGTGATTTAATTTAAATCAAATGTGGACTCTGAAAAACTCTAACGAACTTTTAGTAAATTAATTTGAAATTAATCCCAGAACTTTTCTGAAAACAACACCATCAAAACGTATGACTTCTTAACATTTTACACAACCATTCATCATAATGAATTAAAATACTAAACTTTTTACCATTATAGACAGTTGCTTCTAAATGGAAATACCAGGGCCGTAACCAGGAATTTTCATGGGGGTGCACAGGATTACTAAAACCCCAGATAGCAAGGCAATGTTGGCCCAATTTTTTTCACAACGTTGGGCCACTGTTGGTAGTTCTACGTTGGCCCATGGTCATTTTGCTCATCGGGCCAACGTAGGTATAATTGTAAGCCAACCAACAGCCAACATTGGTACATGTAGTTGGGTGTTTAGGTTGGCCCAATGTTGGCCCTCTGTTGAAATAATGACATATTGTAGGGCCAACGTAGAAAGCACTGTAAGCCAACGCACAGCCAACATATATCTAGACAACAGTTAGTTAGGTTGGTCCAGTGTTGGCCCTTCATTGATTGGAATGGTAGGTCAAATATTGGCGGTGTATTGGTCTGTATTAATCTTCTTTCTTGATGGTCAGTTGTTGAATATACTAGTGACTAACATGTATTAAAAGTTTAAAACAAATTGAATAAATACTTGTTAAAAGTATATGTGTAAATTAACCTTATATTGATCTATTACAAGTACAACAATATTTGACCTACATTCACAATGCATGTACATTAGAAAGAAAACATTACAAATAATTCCTGAAAAATTATTTTTATGGGAATTAATTAAATTTTCAAACGGTACAAAATGAAACACTAGTAGATGATGATGGAAATCCTTAGATAATGATTACTTTAAAGGTTTTTTTTTTTTTTTCAAATTCTCGTTCGCAATTTCACTGTCCTTTTATAGTATTTCCCGCTCTTTATTTTTTTTTGTTTTTTTCCTTTGCCGTCTGCCCCATCTCGATTCTATCAGTCACTCTATTACAAAATTTTGTTTCCCCCGACAGCCTCTGATTGAAATACAAATGATTTGGAATTGAAAACAAAGCAATAACTTGTACAGAATCGAACAATATAAGGGGTCTTGGGGACTAACTTAGGCTCTTGACAGCTGATCTAGGCTGACCCTGATAGGGGGTTCAGCTAGGGGTCTCAGCCCCGGAAGCAGAGAGGTTAAATAGCAATTTCATTTGGGTCTGGGGGCCGGGGGGAGGGGGGGGGCGCACTTCCTATATACTATAGATAGGGAGTGTGCCGCTGGAATAGGTAGCCTTTTTTCCACTTCAAAAATATATGAACAAGGTATAGAAATCAGCATGAAATATATGATAAGGTCATTACTCAATTATTCATATGAATAGCCTTCTAATCTAAATTGATCCAGCGGATGAAGCTCTGATAAATCTTATACAAATAAACATGATAACACAAAATAGTTGATAGAAAGGAACTTTATGACCACTTTATCCATCCCTGTATTGTTTATCAGCAGCAGTTCCCATGAATGTCCTATGGAAAAGGTCACCATTTTGAACAGAAAATTATATGAAAAGGTACAATCTTCAATCTAAACATATGAAAAGGGTGGGGGTCTGCGATGTCAGCGACAAGTCCCTACCCATGAAATTATGAAGAGCCCCCCCCCTGGGACCGCTTTAATAGGCCCCCATCGGATCCAGGACGGGCTCAGGTAGGGGGGTTGGGGGCAAGGGCCCTGGAAGCCGAAGATATTTTAGCATTTTCATTGTACTCGTCTTGGGGGGGGGGGGGGGATCCAGAAATTCGAGTTAGCGGGGGCGCAACATCATATGAGACAGGGGGTCTGGGGGCCGCGCTTGAGGCCCCCAGTGGTGGGTCCAGGGCGAAGCCCTGCTGGGGTTCAGGGGGGAAGCCCCCCGGAAGCTCCAGAGTTTTAGAGATTTTGTAGGGCTTGAAATTTGTCTCCGAAGTAATCGTTTTCTCTAATATTTCTGTCATTTTAAATCAATAAAAGACGCAAAATTTTGAAGGTTTTGAATGGAATATACCTTTTCTTAGAAAAGCCACAATAAATCAAAGATATTCAACATGATATATAATCTTTAAAAATTAAGAGGGGGACGCCGTGTGTAATTTATCATTTTTTTCCAGTGAAAAATAGATTATATATTACACTCAAGGTAAATTTTAGGGGGGCGCGGGTGCGCCCCCCCCCCCCCTTAAATCCGCCACCTGGGGGGAGGGTGTTTATTTGTTTTCAAAATCAGGGGGTTTAATGCAGAAACGAGTTCTTCAGTCGATTAAAATCGTCCGTAACTATGGAATTACGTAACATTTCAACACAGCTGCAATTAATTTAGATCGGGATCAGAATTCCGGAGTTTCTGTTACACGATGATAGTCAATCTCTCTC
>CAJDSM010016903.1:993-16652 GCA_903981925.1 Ostrea lurida | reverse complement strand
AATCTTCTTTCTTGATGGTCAGTTGTTGAATATACTAGTGGACTAACATGTATTAAAAGTTTAAAACAAATTGAATAAATACTTGTTAAAAGTATATGTGTAAATTAACCTTATATTGATCTATTACAAGTACAACAATATTTTGACCTACATTCACAATGCATGTACATTAGAAAGAAAACATTACAAATAATTCCCTGAAAAATTATTTTTATGGGAATTAATTAAATTTTCAAACGGTACAAAATGAAACACTAGTAGATGATGATGGAAATCCTTAGATAATGATTACTTTAAAGGTTTTTTTTTTTTTTTCAAATTCTCGTTCGCAATTTCACTGTCCTTTTATAGTATTTCCCGCTCTTTATTTTTTTTGTTTTTTTCCTTTGCCGTCTGCCCCATCTCGATTCTATCAGTCACTCTATTACAAAATTTGTTTCCCCCGACAGCCTCTGATTGAAAATACAAATGATTTGGAATTGAAAACAAAGCAAATACTTGTACAGAATCGAACATATAAGGGGTCTTGGGGACTAACTTAGGCTCTTGACAGCTGATCTAGGCTGACCCTGATAGGGGGTTCAGCTAGGGGTCTCAGCCCCGGAAGCAGAGAGGTTAAATAGCAATTTCATTTGGGTCTGGGGGCCCGGGGGAGGGGGGGGGCGCACTTCCTATATACTAATAGATAGGGATGCGTTGCGCTTGGAATAGGTAGCCTTTTTCCACTTCAAAATATATGACAACTATAGAAATCAGCATGAAATATGATGATAAGGTCATTACTCAATTATTCATATGAATAGCCTTCTAATCTAAATTGATCCAGCGGATGAAAGCTCTGATAAATCTTATAACAAATAAACATGATAACACAAAATAGTTGATAGAAAGGAACTTTATGACCACTTTAATCCATCCCTGTATTGTTTATCAGCAGCATTCCATGAATGTCTATGGGAAAAGGTCACCATTTGAACAGAAAATTTATGAAAAGGTACAATTCTCAAATCTAAAATCATATGAAAAGGGTGGGGGGTCTGCGATGTCAGCGACAAGTCCCTACCCATGAAATTATGAAGTAGCCCCCCCCCCCCTGGGACCGCTTTAATAGGCCCCCATCGGATCCAGGACGGGCTCAGGTAGGGGGTTGGGGCAAGGCCCTGGAGCCGAGATATTTTAGCATTTTCATTGTACTCGTCTTGGGGGGGGGGGGGATCCAGAAATTCGAGTTAGCGGGGGCGCAACATCATATGAACAGGGGGTCCTGGGGGCCGCCTTGAGGCCCCAGTGTGGTCCAGGGCGAAGCCTGCTGGGGGTTCAGGGGGAAGCCCCCGGAAGCTCCAGAGTTTTAGAGATTTTGTAGGGCTGAAATTTGTCTCCGAAGTAATCGTTTCTCTATATTTCTGTCATTTCAATCAATAAATGACGCAAATTTTGAAGGTTTTGAATGGAATATACCTTTTTTAGAAAAGCAACAATAAATCAAAAGATATTCAACTGATATATAATCTTTACAAAAATTAAGAGGGGGACGCCGTGTGTAATTTATTCATTTTTTTCCAGTGAAAAATAAGATTTATATATTACACTCAAAGTAAATTTTAGGGGGGCGCGGGTGCGCCCCCCCCCCCCCTTAAATCCGCCACATAGGGGGACCGAGGCGTGTCTATTTGTTTCAAAATCAGGGGGTTTAATGCAGAAACGAGTTCTTCAGTCGATTAAAATCGTCGTAACTATGGAATTACGTAACATTTCAACACAGCTGCAATTAATTTAGATCGGGATCAGAATTCCGAGGTTTCTGTTACACGATGATAGTCACGTACGTACACATCATAAACACATGTAGGATTTTACAAAACCAAAGGTATGTTTAGCTATCTGAATGTATAACTGTAATATATAGGTTTCATCAACTAATATCATATTGTTTATTTTGAAAGAAACTAAGATGAATTGCCATCACTTTAATCTGACAGTTGCGTACTGTTTAAATTCAATAAACAACTTTTCACTGCAATTTCAAAAGGTGATGGTAGATCTGTACTACTGTATTAGAAACTGAATTTGTGTTGACATTCATAAATATCTGTTTAACACCCCACTAAAGACTGAAATACTGATAATAAGTTATTTGAGTATAAGGCGTATAACTATATATCATTTTCTAGGCGTGTGTTTCCATTTAATTTGCTAGCAAAACATACCGTCCAGAATGGACAATATTCATTTAAAAATCTTAACTGAATTCAACGAACCAGAATATCAGGTAAATAGGGGGAACGATAATGACAGTGTACACATTGTGACCTGTCTAGGCTGTGGTTAACTATTGAGATACCCTGGACAGTATACCGGTCCCTGGTCTTCAGTTCCCTGAGTTGAAGAAAATAAATAAACGTAATTCTCCTTAATGAGTTTTTTCATGATGTAACCTGTTATTAGAAACCCATGAATTCATGTCTGCTTTTGTCAATCAATAAACATTATGCCATTGCAAAATGATTGGAATTTCAAATCCTAGTGAGGAGGGAGTGTGATGTGCGTAGAGAACAGTCTATTCATGACATTTTTTTTTAGAACATATCAATCTGGATAGAGTACAGACCTATATTATTGGTGTATACTTTAGTCAGGTTTATATACATGTATGATGAAGTCGCTACACCGACATTGACTTTGGGTGTGTTTTTGAGGCCTGGAAGTTCATAGGTACATGCAGTGATTTTTTAAGGCCCATTTTGGGTCCAAATTTTGGCCCTTTCCCCTCCCAAAAATTGCCAACTTTTTCCCAATTTAGCTTGAATTTTTTCCATTGAAAATTAAGAAAGGAAAAACGCCTTTGAAAAAAATAAACATTCGATGTGATTAATACACATAAGATTTAAGAAGGAGTTGAGGGATTCAGATGATTTAGATAAATTTAAAATAATTGAAAATTAAAGGCAATGGTATGTTTGATATGATTTTAAAACTTATTTACGATAAAATTTGTTTTTCCCAATTAGACTGAAATTTTGACAATTTTTCCCCAATTCAAATTAAAGCCATACACGACCCTTGTAAAAAATATAGAAAAATAACTGACATGTAGGTTCTGTAATAGGAAAAACAAAAATTTGTTTGGAGATATTGCTATAAATTTTCTGATTGAAGTGAAAGTTCATAAAGGTTTCACCAATCAATAGTTGTAATTATACACAAAGATTTTTGAATTCATATTTAAAATTACATATGCGTGTACAGTGATTATTAAGACCCGAATTTAGGCTCTTCTCCCTCCCAAAAATTGCCCCTTTTTTTCCCCAACTAATAATTTGCATTTTCCCCAAAAATCAAATTGAGAAAGGAAATCCATATGAAAAAAAAAAAAAAAAAATAAACATCCGATGTGAATAATATGTACATAAGACTTAACGAAGAGTTATGGGAATGATGATATTACATGTATATTTGGAATAATTAAAATTTTTAGAAGCTAAAGAACATATTAAAGATGTGTAAAATAAAGGCAATAGTTTGATATGATTTAATAATCTTTTTTTTTGATAAAATTGATTTTTCCCAATTTGACTGAAATAGTAGCAATTTTTCCCAATTCGAAAGCCACAGGAGTGACAGGACCCTTGTAAAAAAAAAATATATATATATATATGATATAGAAAAATCACTGATACATGTATAAATTGGATGCATGCAGACTTGCAGTCATTCACACTAGTGTGCTTACAATTATATAATCCAGTATCTAACAACAGAGAAAACAATACTCTGCAGTCAGTTTGTAGTTCAGTGATTGTAGTTTGTACTGGACAGTGTATATGGTATACCTGACTAATATTATTTCAGCACTAGGTCCAAGGTAAATTAAAGGTAACATACCGGTACGTGATATCTGTCATGGATGGGTCGATAACACAGGGTGAATATAGATTAACCCCACAATTTACACCCAATCAGGAACAGATTTTGCAATTGTTTAAATATGCCTGAGGCTAGTTCCTTTTGACTTCTCAATCAATCTATGAATATTAGTAACCCAGGTAAAGGTGGGCAACCTTGATAGAAGGTAATGAATATTCCAAATAATGAACTAATTTTTAACCCAGGAAAGATTGGGGATTTTGATCAATGCGGCTGTGACTTTATTATGGTTTAGTCCTCAGATCAGGTGATTTTTAAATGGATAAAGTGTGCGACTCGACTCGTAAGACAGGTATGTGAGGTCACTGCTTGCTTACACATTCATCATGCGACGGTATTTGATTTGTTTTTGTTTCTTTTGAATTTTAACAAAAAGGATTTTTGCTGTTAGAATGGTAAATTTACATGAAAAATGTTACAAGTTTTTCAGAAATTCTGCAGGGAATTTGTATAAGAAAAAAGATACAACGGGAGATGTGAATTTTACTTTAAATTATCTTCCATAGTATAATGGTATTTATATATTTTATACAATGTGTGTATACAGTACATGCATTGTAGAAGTGATAATTTTACAGGCAGGCAACAGTTATGAAATGATGATTGAAAGAAGGGACAAATGTACTCATACATGTACAGGGCTCAACATTGACATTTGTCCAATTGTCTGTGTCCAGTTCATTTTGTGATCGGACATGTCAATCTCTAAATGCACTTCGTCAGATAGGACAAGTAACTTTTAAAGCTTCTCCTCTGGCCTTCATGAGAACCTGACAAACATCAACGTCTATTTTGATTTAATAAATAAAGCTTTAAACTTTGATGTTACTAGATTGAATTAAAGTTAACAATAAACCTTCAGTATTTGTTCAGAGTCGGACAAGTAAAATATACACTCAGACAAGTAACATTTGGTGGCAGCTTGTCCGATGGACAAGTGGAAATTTAAGTTAAAGTTGAACATTGTGGCATACACAATGTTGATGTACAGGGTGTTAAGATATTTGTAGTGAAGTCTATTCATTCCTCATCAGGAGTTTATTACTTGGTTGTACACACATGCATGCTCATGACTGTACGCAGTGTACGGGGAATAAGATGGAGACTATGTAATTGCCAGTGATTTTTTAGCTCACCTGAGCCGAACGCTCTGAGCTTTTGTAATCAAAATTTGTCTGTCGTCAGCATTGTGAACTTTTTCACATTTTAATCTTCTTCAGAATCTTCTCTAAAACCACTGGACCTAATTCAACCCAACTTGTTGCAAATCATCCTTGGGTAAATTGTTCAAATGAAGGACCTGACCCCCGGGGCGCGCCTTCAAAGGGGAGATGCATGTAATCACATAATGCAAAAATAGGTGGTGTCATTTAAAAATATAGTTGGGTGTCATTTAAAAATTCTATCTTCAAGAACCACGTGGGCCAGAAAAAGCTGAATTTATATGAAAAACTTTCCTGATATATAGTGGAGATCCAAGTTTTTGTTCAAATCATTCCCCCCCCCCCTTTTGGGGGGGGGGTCGGTGGGCCACATTAGGGGATCCAAAGTTTTACATGTGAAATCATATAGAGAAAATCTTTAAAATCTTCTCAAAGAACCACTGATCTTAAAAAATTAACATTTTACATCGTAAGCTTTAAAAAAGGGAAATAACAAACTGCCCTCGAGGCAATGCGTAGGGTCAAGTTTGCTCAGGTGCAGCGATGTGGCCTATGGGCCTCTTGTTTTCTTTTCTTTATTAAGCAGCTTTATTGTGCAGGTGTTGTGTATAGATATATATACTGTATTTGTCCCACATTATATTGGAGCGTCCCCCTATGATTGCCGCCTGGAACCTTTGATCCTATAAGAATAAAGGGCCCCCTTCCCCCTAAATAAAGCGTTAAGTTATACATGTAGTACAGCTTTAATTTTCTAGCAATCTATGGTACTGCAATGCATTCATAATACATGGTACTCAAGCTCCTCCGGTGTTGGCATTATCATAATAGCGATTATTTTTCCAGTAACAATCGCATTCCAATGTTCCTCCATAATTTGTTTTTAAAAGAATTTTGGCAACTTACTTTACCAAAGCAGGTGTCCAATTACTACATGTTACATCATCCTTTTAGAACTGCAATCGCATATTTTGCCCATAGGGATAATGTCCTCTCTTATTGTTTCCAAAATTTTATCCTTTAATGGGATTCCCAGATAGTCCTCGGTTAAACAAGAATCCTCTATATTAAAATGCAAGAAATGCTATCACTCCGTTGAGACAATTGAAAACGAAGTTCACCAAGTTGTATGTGGAATGACCTAAAACTAATTTCCAAATACTGTCTGACAATTAAACAACTTACTATGTAAAACAAGTCAAAATTGCAAGTTGATTGTTTCCTGTTTACACTGTTTGATGAGATTCGTGTAAAGTACGTGGATGTTGGGATTTTATTCCTAGGTATAGGGCTTTACAATGTACTTCTAGAGTATAGGGGCTATACTTCATGAGTACTAGAGTAATAGGGGCCTTACTTCTAGAGTATCATGGGCATACTATCTAGAGTTACTAGAGTATAGGGACATACTTCTAGAGTACTAGATTATAGGGGCCTTAACTTCTAGAGAGTTACTAGAGTTTAGGGACATACATGTACACTAGCAGTATAGGGGTCATACTACTAGAGTATTAGGGACATACTTCTAGAGTACTAGAGTAAGGGACATACTTCTAGAAGTATATGGGCATACTCCTCTAGCATACTAGAGTTTATAGGGCTTTACCTTCTAGCCCCCAGTACCTCCGAGTTATATGGGCATTACTTCTAGTTCAAAGTACGTAGACGTTAATAGGGGTTTCTTTTTATTTCTAGAGTACTTAGGAGTTTAGGGAACATACATGTACTTGTCTCGAGTACTTGAGTCATAGGGGCATTCACTACTAGAGTACTTTAAGTGTGGTATAGGACATGCTTCTAGAGATCATAGGGACATACCTACATAGAAGCTTGATGATGGGACTCATATTCTAGAGGGTTTCAATTACTCTTAGTCTCAAGATTTCGGCAAGGAGCCCGGGTTGGAGCTCGCTAGAATATGGTTCATGTTGCGGTAGGAAAGGGCACCCACATATAACATAATATTGCTTAAGCACCCACATTCATAATTGGAAACAATTTAATACAAGTAATAATTCAATTCTAAAACTTATAGAGAACCAATGTATATGTGAATGAAATTGCCGATTATTGAGGCAAAAAGTCCTACACTCTACATTTTGTATGCGATTTTTTTTATTTTCTTCTTCTCTGGTTGTGAAGAATTGAATACTTAATAGAAGTGGGGTATGAATCAGAGGTTGCATCGCATCTTGTCAATTTACTGACCCATTACAATTAGACCAATATCGTTATTCAAAGAACATCACTTGCCATTGTGGGGCAAGTGAGACACCAAATTTAGGAGCCCACACAAAATTTTACTTAGCACCTCGGCTGAGTGGGCAAGTGCGAAGTTTAAACCCTGGTCTAGTCTAGGGGAGTATAGGGACTTACTTCTAGTCTTAGAGTATTTTAGGGGCATTAACTTCTTAGAGTTTATAATAGGGGGCATACTATCTCATAGGAGGTATATCGGAAATTTTATACTTATATAGACAAGTTAACTAGAGTATAGGGAGCGATTACTTCTATAGAGGTACTTAGAGTATGCTAAGGGACATACTTCTAGAGATTATAGGACTTACTTCTAGGAATATGGGGACATGACTTCTAGAGTATAGGTATATGCTTCTAGTCTCAGAGTATAGGGGCATACATTCTAGAGTAACTGAGAAGATATTAGCACATTACTTCTAGAGATACTAGAGATTAGAGGACATTATCTTTGGCTAGATGTAATAAGGGATATTATAAACCTATACTTCTAGTCTAGTAAGTATATTGGGTTTCCATGTGTATTTACTTCTTAGAGTGTTTTATCAGGAACAGGTACTTCTTAGAGTACTAGAGATATAGCGGATCATACTGTCTATGTTTGTTCGGGTTATAAGGAAACATACTTCTTTGAGTACATAGTAGCGAGTATTAGGGACATATTCTTCTAAGTAGTACTAGGTATATGGGATTCATATCATCATTTTTTTTCTAGTTAAGCAGTGTATAGAGAGGCATACTTCTAGAGTTACTAGAGTAATCAGGTGCGCGGGCATCACTACGGTAGATTATTAGAGTGATTCATATCTTCTAAGTCTAGAGGATAGATGGGCTTTTACAATATCCTAGTCATTAGGAGCATTTTTAAGTGTGGCATACTTCTAGGAATGAGGTATTAGGGGCGATATCGTTTCTCCCTTAGTGTGAGTTTATAGCCGGGATCGTTATTTTCTAGTAATTATGTCTAATATTTGAAATTATTTATTTTTAGAGGTATTAAGGACATTACTTTCTACGCGATCCATAAGCGACCATACTTCTAGCAGATATCTAGTGAAGTTTTGATAAGGTGGGATACACCAACATATTTTTTCTGTCTTGATAATTTGGTGACGTTAGTGTTTGAGCTCGTCTCACCGAGACATTCCGACTTCTATAGACGCCTCAAAGTATGTTGGTGTCTCATACTTCTCTGTTGACAAAATGTTTTAAGGTAAGTTGTGCATTTTTTACATGGAATGACATACATATTTTGCTAGTTTTCAACACCACAATATCGCTCTATGTCTTTCCACTATGGATGTTATTTATTTGGAATTTTTGTCATCATTCTCATGAACTACTTCTAACGTGTTCATAAATATCTTTTGCGCGCATAGATTTGGATGCCTTAATAGTACAGTTCCGCTCTTCATTTCCCTCTAATTTTCTCATTTCTACGCCCACGAGAGGGTGGCGAGCTCCTCACTAGGATGAAGTATGGTAATACTTAATATTGTACAAGGTTAAAAATTAATCTGACCCATTCCATTGCTATTTTCTTCATAATTGCTCTCGAGAGAAATAAATTTCTTCGAAATTAGTTTAAAATGTAATTTCCGACACTCAATCGAATACAGCAAATGTGTCTGTTCTTAATGAAAAAGTATTTTATAGTTCTAGCGAAATGGTTTATATTTTTCTGACCGGTTGTGGATGATTATAGCACATATATGGGTGCTTAACCTGCAGAAATATGCTTTTATGAAAGGTGGGTGAGAGTTCTGCTTGAAACGCAGGAAGGGAATGGGAAGAGTCACAGTGAACGAGTGGTTGGTTTTACACTTGTACTTCAAATGTAACTATTAAATAATGAAATCAGAGTTACTCTTATTAAACAGCAATGTTGTGGCATGTTAAGATTTTATGTATAGTAGTGTCGGTTGTAATTGTTACGGTACCTTGCTCTCTTATTTCGTAAATCCTCGAATATGTACGGTCTAAATTTTTAAGAATTAATACATTTGTATAATAATGGCGGGATATTATGCTTGACAGATGGGATTTATTATGTTTATGTGAAAGAATCCCCTAACTGGACAATTTCACCTCACCTATCAGACTTCAGTGATACTCTACACTTTTCTGGAGTGCAAATGATTCCCTGTTTTAGTTGTCGTCTAGAGATAAAAATCTTCTTATTGCTCTAACTATGGTCTCTCTCCTGGGGTTATGTTCCAAGGTTTGCTTCTTTATGAGGTCACTTTTTCCTTGCTCAGTTGTGAGTACCTTTTTTCTCTTATGGATTTGTGTTTAATTTGCACCCATATTTATGTATATAATTGTTATTCAGTCTAACTCCAAATTTATATAGGATTGATACTCATTCGCAGAGAGTGGTTCAGAACTTCACTAGGTGAATTTACTGCCTCAACTTACGGGCATTCCACATACCACTCGCCCCAATGGCATTTCTTGTCTCATCAGTTTTCTGTTAGTAAATTTTTTTACTAGTAGTTGAGTGTCTGAGAGGTATCAGGTCATGTGGATTAGTTAGAATTCTGTTCAGCAAACTCTCCTCCTCTCATCTCATTTTCATTTATAATTATTCACCATATATAGAGTTTAACTGGAATTTATTATACTTTCATTTTTACCTTTAATTTATAAGACAACATTTTAATTTAAAATATATGCTGACCATTCAACTGAAAACGATGACCCTTTGTAGTAAAAGCCAAAGACCTCCCAAAATATGATTTGCTAGACAAACAAGTATGGGGGGTAATGCATGAGCAAAATCTCGTAATATGTGGTGAAAGATAGGGCTCCTCATATTCATTTAATATAAAAAATTTATCATGATAGTCACCTTACATATAGATAAATATCGTGAGAAATGATGCATATCTTCTCTCTGCATTGTTGTCTAAGTAAAATAACAACAAAAATAACATTAATGAGAATGGCTAACAAATTATTTAAATAACTTAAATCAAAACTTTTACCTCTCACAAAATATAGGTATATTGACAGCGATAGATTCTCGACAAAAACTTCTATATATTAAACTAGTTCTCTCTCCAAAGTGTAATCGTCTATCTCATCTCTCTACCTGAGGTACCAACTCGGTAGAACAAGCCGTAATTTTGATGTGTCATTCAAAACAAAGAACCTTAGTATTAATTAAATCTATTATTCATGTATGCCATCATATATACCTCCCATTCAGACACAGCAAGTAATTGTGCTTGGCGATAATGAATCATTAACAAAGTTTCATCGTCGAAGAAAGAAGGACATCCTTTGTCTATTCATAGTTGCGTTAGGCTTCGAGGTGGTTATCTACACCTTTAGATTCTAGTTCGCATAGTGATATCTTAGTTGCTTCTCGTTACAATGTACTAAGATAAACATCCCGCATTATTTATATTTAGCTATTGAAACGACTAGATTTAGTTCTGTCCTGCCAACTCCTTCCTCTAATTAATAACAGCCTAATACTCAGAATTTGAGTTGCACGTGTGTATATTATTTAGATATAAACTATTTGTCCTGTGCTCGTGGTAATTAACGAGATTTCTTTACTATAACTCGTTGGTGAGACATGTGTGTAGACATAATTTTCTCAGACTCTTCAAGAATAATTGCCAAATTTGTGTATAACACCTTATTTACTGTGTGAAACAGAAAGTTGAATTGGGTCAATGAATAGATATATCAATCACATTGGTTGCAAATATGAACAAGTAAACAGGAACGTTAACCACGCCGCTGTCAATTAACTAAATATCGCTTAGATGGTTGAGTGAGAAATAAATCTGTCTCTGCACGCCCTCGTCTGCAATCTAACCAGTGACATCCCACTCTCTCTGTACGATATATGCAATCATCTAGTTAAGATATTTTTATATCCTGCCGTGATGCTTCTGTAATCGTCTTTTCAAGCGGACACATATAGCTTGTGATTGGACCTAGGTTTATATCGTCTCCGCATAAATTCTCGATATGCCATGTTGACAAGAAGTTAGCATACTTTGACACTCATAATTCCTATTCTCCTACACAAACTTACTCCCCAATCCAAAGTCCCCTGGGAACTATAAGTGGAAGATATCCATTGTCATGAGTTACTGGCAGGGAATAAATTGCGGCTCTAAGTGCAGACTTATTAGTTGTGGATGATATACAGTTGTATGATCATATATGTGTGTTCAGCGAAGATGCAGTTGGAAGTATCATCAAACGAGATCTTTTCGGCATGCCACGTCAATTCTACGCTCGAACATGGTATTAGAGCACCTGTGCGCGTTCTCTGATTGGTTTCATATGTAGTTCAATTTTGAAATATTTGGATTATTCATACTTGAATTAAGTTACACAATTTGGTATTGGCGTTGCCGCTCCATACGGGAACCGAATTAAAACAAGGTCATATATGATGGATTATGTATATATTGTTAGTTGAGCTATTTGCTATCTGAATTTTTTGGAATTGTATTTAGATCAAGCCAGGCAATCATTTGCGTCCGCATCAACTCCTCCTAAAAGAATAAATATACTACCGGAAAAATGATACCCTGCATATCATGCACATTGGTGGGAATTATTTTGGTGGCGCAAAGCTATATTCTGTTATATATATTCTAGAGAAAGATCTAGATATTGATAGTGTTGTGTTCTATTATGATATCGCTAGTGTGCCCCACGGGTGTAGCCAATTTGGTATTGGATGTCGTCCAGTGACAGCCAGAACATAGTCATTTTGATGCTCATTGGTAAAATTGTGTGGTAATTACCACTAATTATCGACTGTTTACTCGTTATAAGAATTTACAAATTCTTCTCATTGATCTTTGAAAGCCAGCGATATCCAAACTAAAAGTGACCCAACTCTAAGTTGTGTCTCGTTTATATTTAGAGTGAAAGAGGAAAACAATAGATGCGCCTTGTATATTGTCAATATACTTGGTTCCTTTCGCCCATGCTAGTTCAAAATAACATAATCTCGAATACCCTCTTTATACGTCAATACAGCACTAGGGTTTTAGAACGGTGTTGTGAGTATAGGTCAAGTTTTATGGCATATGGGAAAATCTTGATTTGGTTTGAAGGAGGAAGGAGCTCCTTTTCACATGTTAGATATGGCGTACTGCTTACAAATAATAAGATTTATATGTTTAAAAAAATTTAAATAGCCATTATGTTTAGTCATGACATGCAACACCTTGTCTTGAATAACTTCATTTATTTCCGGATTTGTTTTTCCAGAAAAATTTCACGTTTTAAATTTTGATATTAGATTGCTTCCTTTTTCTGAAAAGAGGCGAAAACCAGAGTCTCAATGTTAACTACTAAAAAGTTGTCGCGAGAAAAATTTTTTCCGCCTCCCACCCATGATGCCCCTGATTAATTTATCTGTAAGAATGTTTCCTGCGCGATATCATACTTGGTTGTTCAGGGACTATTGGATTGGAGTTTGTTTTATGACATTTTTGTCGTCAGAAGTTTGCAACTTTAACCATCCAACTGCGGATGACTAAGTGGAGTCTTGTGATCGTCTGTGGCTCGGAACAGAACCATGGGAATATACAGTGTTTCAGCGGAAATTGCGTGTTACATACGGACTCGGCAGATTATTATGAATACATGCGATTAGAAAAATTGCGCGTGATATTCCTGTTTAACTTTTTCATATTTGTCAATTTGAACTTAAATTGATATTCACTGGAGAATTAAGTTACACCAATTTTGGTTATTGCGGTTATGGCGCTCATCGGAAATCCGAATATAACCAAGGTTGGTTTCTTCCATTTATATTGATTGGAATTTGTATATATTGTTATTGAGCTATTTTGCTATCTGAAATTTTTGGAATTTGTATGTTATTGAGCAATTTTGCTATTTGGCGAAATATGTTCTTTGCCGTTGTACCGGAAAGATGAATTTGCAGCATTTGGATATTGAGTAATTTGTATTTTAGGCAATTTGATGTGTTATTGACCTATCCAATTTAGGGATGTCAATGGCACCAAATTGGCATTCCATTGTAAAATTGTGTGGGTAATTCACAATAAGCTGATTTGACATAAATTTTACTCATTGTTCTTAAAGCAGACCTACCAAATGGCCACAGTGGGGGGAACAAACAGAATTGCCTTAAAAATGCGCAGTAATAAATGTGTTTTTTTAAACTTCAACTGGGTGTTTTATTTCAAGTTTTATGGCTATTGGGAAATCTTGATTGGTTCAAGGAGATGGAGCTCTCTTTTTCACATGTTCAGATGGCTTCAAGTGTTACAATATATCAGATTCTATTGTTTTAGAAAAATAAATCCACTTTAATTTTAGCATTGAAGCACACTTGTTTTAATTACTTCATTATTCCGGATTTTGTCTTTTCCGGATAATATTTCACGTTAGATTTGTTGTGATTATAGATTTGCCTTCTCTTTATCTGAAAAGAGAGCATGAACGGATTGGTTAACACGAAAAAGTTTGACCGGGCAAATTTATATACCCCCCCAGCCAATTATCGCCCCTGTAAATTATCTGTAAGAATTGTTTTGCGTTCAATAATTGGTTTTCAGGGGACTTTGGATTGGAAGTTTGTGATGGAATTGTGTCAAGAGTTTGCAACTTTAACCTATCACTTGCGGGACTATAGTGGAAGAGTTTTGCGTGGCGGAGACAGAACATGGGATAATACAGTGGTTTCAGCCGGAAAATTGGTGTTACATACGGATCTCGAGCAGATTATTTGCCCATGAAGCATTGGATTTTAGAAGAATGCGCGTGTATGTCCTGTTTAACTTGCTTCTTTTGTCAATTTGACCAATTATTTGATATTTCATACTTGAATTAAGTTTTACACAAGTTTGGTATTTGGGTTTGACCGCTCATCTCGGATATCCGAATTAACTCCAAGTTGGTTTCTATCCATTTATATTGATTGGAATTTTGTATGATATTGTTATTGAGCTTTATTTGCTATCTAAATTTTTTTGGAATTTCGTTTAGTTATTTGCTCTTGCTATGTTGAGGAGCAAAATTTCTTTTGCCGGTGTACCGGAAGAATTGTGCATACATTGGGTAGTATATTTGAGTATATTTGATAATTTTTAAGCGCAATGATGCTGTTATATGACCATATACCAATTTGGCTGTCAAATCACACAATTGGCAAATTTCCATTAGCATAAAAATTGTTGTGTTGGTATTCACAATAAGCTGATATCTTACATAAATTTTACTCATTGCTTAAAGCCAGACCCAAACAAAATGCCACAGGGGGGGGAACAAACAGAATGCCTTAAATAACGACTCAGTAATTAAATGTATTTTTAAAAACCTTCAACTGTGTTTTTATTTCATTTCAAAGGTTTTATGGCATATATGGGAAAAATCATTGTATTGGTACCAAAGGAGAGGGAGCTCCTTTTCACATGTTAGATGATGGCTTTAGGTGTCTTACAATTAATAAGATTTATTGTCTTAAAAATAAATCCATTTATTTTAGCATGAAGCACCCACCTTGTTTGATATTAACTTCATTTATTCCGGATTTGTCTTTTCGCGGAAAAATTTTCACGTTTAAGATTTTGACTATTAGTATTGGTCTTACTTTTCCTGAAAGAGCTGAACCGGTGGTTACTACGGATAAAAGTATAGACAGGGCGGAATTTTCTCTTATCCCCTCCCACCCATATGCCCCGATGTAATTATCTAGGTAAGAATTTTCGCTGGCTGTATCCATAATTTGGTTTTCAGGGTACTTGGATTTGGAAGTTTGTGGATGGAATTGTGTCAAGAGTTGACAACGCTTTAAACCTATCCAACTGCGCGACTATTAGTGGAAGTTTTGGTGAGGCGGACGGAGGAACATGGGATAATTAATACAAGGTTCAGCGGAACTGCGTATGTTATACATACGGACTCGCAGTATTATTTATGAACTGGATTTAGAAGAAATGCGCGTGTTGTTCCTGGTTTAACTATGTTCATATTGTCAATTTGAATTATGTTGATATTCAACTTGAATTAAAGTTACACAATTTGGTTTATTGGGTTGACCGGCTCATCGGAATCCGAATTAACCAAGTTGGTTTTCTTTCCACCTTTGAATTGATTGGAATTTGTATATATTGTCTATGAAGCTATTTGCTATCTATTGAAATTTGTTTTGGAATATTGTATGTTTATTGATCTAATTTGCTATTTTGGCAAATTATGTTCTTGCGGGTGTCGGGAAAGAATGAGAATTTGGCACATATTGGATATTTGAGTAATTTGTATTTTTAGGCAATCTGATTGTGCGTTACTATCTTCTCTTCCCCC